>JALIZH010021373.1:0-201746 GCA_030522465.1 Rhipicephalus appendiculatus | reverse complement strand
AAAATAAAAGCAGTAATTAACACAACAGGTGACACGAAATTAACCAGTCAATCAAGTTCGTAGCCTGGTTTTCTTTGCACTGACAACACTCAAAGGCAGATACAGGATTTTGTCCAGGGGGGGAGGGTCATCTTATGAGAAGCCAGATACTAAAGCTCTAAATGTGTAAGAAATTTGGAAACATGAATGACTAATTATATTCTCCATCTGTGATTATATTCCCAATCTTCTTTCTTTAACAATGTCAGCTGTACTTATGTGTATGTTCCATATGATGCATCTATTATTATTATTGGTTAGTTTATTGAATAGTATGAAATATGTAGTTGTGTCTGTGCTGCCTTGAACCCTTGTGATAGCAGCTGTGGGCTCGTCAAGTCGAATGACACCTTTTTTCGCCTCTCCTCTGTCTGTTTTTGAAATAGATGAAACAAAGTTGACCGACTGATAATATGGGATGGCAACACCCATACTCAGCTTTCAAGAATTAAGGGGGGAAGGGGTCAGAGTCAGGACATCTGAACTTCCCCTCCGTATTCATTAATAATAACACCCTATAAAGTGTGGGAATGTTATCCGATCGTTGCAGGTTCGGTCTCTGCCGACGGCAAGTTGTCCTTTCATCGACTTTACTTTTTTTTCCCGTGTATATTGTAATTACTACAATATAGTTAAAACAGTAGGACTAACATGCCTTATACTTTCTTTGGCTTCATTATCTCTTTGTTTCCATTAAGGTTGTGTCCAACAAAGAAACGAGTCTTTGAAAAATTCCCTTTCATTCATTAATACCAAGGGTCTCGATCCGGCAGACTTCATGGATTCAGGTAATATGCTAAGGATTATTGGTCAGCTGTTCGCTCAAGAGATCACATGCGACGTGACACAAGCGGACAAAAAAAGTGTTCCACACTCGCCGCCATGGCTACGAGCGACGCTAACAATCCCAGGTTTGCATGACATAAAAACACCTGATAAATAAGACAGGAGGATGACTGCCACCATAGCTCAATTGGTAGAGCATCAGGCGCATTATTCGAAACTTGCAGGTTCGGCCCCTGCCGGTGGCAAGTTGTCTTTTCGTCCACTTATTCACATTTATATCGTAACTGCTACAATACAGTTAAAACAGCACAATTAACGTCCCCGATACTTTTGTTGGCTTCATTATCTGTTGGTCCTCATTAAGGTTGCATCAAATGGAGGTTTTTCTGGATTGTAGAGGCACAAAACTACATGAAAACAGTGGGGCAATTAAAGATGTCTTATTGTAGGATATGTGCGCACATCGCAGACGAACAGAGGAAAAATATGTCCTTCAGCGTGTTTAAACGCCACAGTATTTCAGTAGCCTGGAAGTTAAATATGCCAATACAATTAGGAAGTACATCCCTACTGATGCACAATGGCGATTGCACTGCTGCAAAATTTCTACCATTCGTTACTGTTCACACACTGGAAGTACAGCTGGCCAAACAGTGCCTTACAGTTGTCAAAACAGTGGCATTGCATCAGGCTGCACCTTTCCTGCTCAGGGCCTTCCACTGTGGCTAGGGCGAAATCACACAAGGGGTACATGCTGAATTGGCAGTACTCATCAATAAAATGAGCCAAGCACAGCCCAAAACATTACGCGCCTTCTACAAGTAAACCTGGAGGTACACATTCACACAAGTCCATTTGTTTTGATTTCAGATGTTAAAGCTGCCTTGCTGTGGTAAATCTTTTAGAAAATAGGGCATGTTAGTAGAAAAGTCGAAGACATAATTTTCCATCGAAATTAATAATTTTCTAAATGCAAGAAGTTAATTTTTGTCGAAACAAGGACTTGGGTGAATTATAGAAGGCCAAGGATTGGCCTTCTATGATGAAAAGAAAGCCCTCACAATCCAATGTGATGCTAGTGAAAAGGGGCTAGGAGCTATACTTCTGGAAGAAGACTCCCCAGTCTCCTATGCTAGCCGAGCGCTTGCGCCAACTGAAATATGATATGCACAGATCGAGAAGGAGATGCTGGCAATTGTGTTCGCTCTACAGAAGTTCCACCAATATGCACTAGGCCGACACACAAAAGTGATCACGGATCACAAGCCATTGCAGTCCATCGTCAAGAAACCTCTCGATAAGGTACCACGACGACTGCAGGGCATGCTGCTACAAATACAGCGTTACAACATCGAAGTTGAGTATCGTCAAGGCAAGGAACTCGTCATTGCAGACACTATTTCAAGGGCGTTCCTTCCAGACTCGGAAAGCAGCCTAGAATACAATGAAGTAAATGTCATTGTGCGCCAATGTGTGAAGAAAGAAACATTGGATGAAATCAAAAGCGCGACAGCACAGGACAGAACAATGCAGAAACTTATGAGTGTCATTTACAGTGGTTGGCCAGATGAGAAGAAACAAGTCTCAGCTGAAATTACACCATACTTTGCCCAGAGACGAGCTTACTGCACAAGATGGTCTGGTCTACAAAGGTCAACGTGTGGTCATCCCAATGAGCATGAGAGACGACATCAAGAAGAGACTGCACTGCTCACACCTTGGCATGGAAAGTTGTCTCCGTAGGGCTCGAGAATGTGTGTATTGGCCCCAAATGAACGCTGAGATCAAGGACTACATTGGAACATGCGAAACGTGCGAGGCACATGGTAACAGGCAACAGAAGGAGACCCTGATGCCTCACCCAACACCTGATCGACCATGGGAAAGAGTTGGGATTGGCCTAATGGAGCTGCAAGGGAAACATTTCCACATAGTAGTTGGCTACTTCAGTGGCTTTTGGGAAATTGATCAACTGCAGTCTACAACAGCTACTGCTGTCATCAGAAAGCTGAAAGCTCACTTTGCTAGGTATGGGATACCGGATGTTGTCATCAGTGACAATAGGCCACAATTTGCGTGCGTGCACTTTGCAGCAGAATGGCAATTCCAGCACTGCACCTCGAGCCCAGGACATCCCCAGGCAAACAGAATGGCAGAGTCAGCAGTAAAGACTGCCAAGTCGCTCTTGAAGAAAGCACTAGAGAGCAATGGTGATCCAATTATTTAGCCATCCTTGACCACCACAACACACCACGGCAACAGAACGGAGCCAGCCCAGCTCAGTTACTCATGGCTAAAAGAACAAAAACCACTCTCCCAACAAGCTAAAGCTCTACTCAAGCCGAAGGTTGTTGACTGTGAACAACAGAGAGCAGCAAAGGTCACACGCACCAAGCGGTACCAAGGACCTACCCCCGCTACAGAAAGGAGACACAGTGTCTGTAGAACCTTTCAAAGAAAAAGGCAAGTGGTGCAGGGGCACAGTGACAAAACGGCTGGACGCGAGATCATATGAAGTGGAAGTCGAAAGAAATCAGCTAAGGCGGAACAGACTGCACCTTAGGCATGTCCCAACTCCAGCGTTGGCGAAACATCACAGCAAACGCACTGTGTATCCGAATGCAATATGGGAGCTCTGAACCCTTTGGCGAAGGACACAACCATACAGCATGATGAAAACAAGACTCCCTCTGAGGAAATGGACGGAGAGCCAGTCACCACAAGCGGAAGGCCGAGCCGAAACGGACACATGCCTAGCCACTTCAAAGACTGCATTCTGTATTAAACTCTGCGGCCAAAACGGGGAGGATGTTACAAGAGTGAGATCATCCTCAACAGCCGCATCGCAATGGCATCACTACGCAGCTATCATCATCACCGCGACGTTTCTAGGCAGTCAATAAAGATGGCGTTTGAGTAACGTGCGTGTCGCCTCATCTCGTGTTTGTACCCCTATACAAACGATATTTAAACACAAACCATGGGAACAAGCCAAAAAATATAGAATTTTTTTTTTTGTCGGAAAAACAAAACAGGGGAGTCGGTGGCACGGGATAAGAGCCACAAGGGCCAGGGTCTCCGTGCCACACGATTGGTTCCTCCCCCCCAAGCGACTTAAAACTTCCAACACTGCCGAGCACCAGGCTGAAGCGCGCTTGTCCCTATAATGCGGTAGGTACCCGCCGGCAGATGTTAGACAATAGTCTTTTTCTGCCTACCACTGACACGGCGGATGCTCAGCTTGTGTACCATGCCTGTGGTGGTAAACGGCCCGAGGACTTCCGACAACCTCATAGAACCGTGCGATTCGAGAGAGTACACCCGAATCACCGAGCGCCAGGTAGGGGTACTCCTCTTCCCATCGACATTCACCGGTGGGTTGCCGGCCGGCCCTGGGAATCGAACCCGGGACCTCCCGCATTGGAAGCAGATGCTCAACCATTAAGCCACCTCTGTGGTGATCGCCTTGATCGGAATTTCTCAACATATCGCTTCCATCTAAATGCAACGGAAAAAAAATTCAAGTGCCAGGTCCCCAAATGCGCCGCGATTCGAACCCGGTGCCTTCTGCACATGAAGCTGATGCTCAACCATTTCGCCACGGCTGCTGCTAGACGTCATGCACTTGTATTTTGAGTATGCTTTACCGAAGTACTGCTTATAGCATTCGGATGTGCTAAGCTTTTTTGAAGAATTATGGAAATACAATGAAACAATCACAAGTCGAAAAATATGCAGTTTCCAAATGCTATCAGTTTAATATTTGTGTCATAATTTCGATCCAAACAATTTTTCTCGAAGTACGAGTGAACCTTGACAAATTGAAAAAGACAAGATTTTCAAAGGCTATAGGCTTATTTTAACAGTATGTTATGTTGGGCCAGTTGGTGCATCGTTAATTGAAATACGTGGTGCAAGGTTACTACTGAGAAGTCTCTCTTCTTGTCTCTTCTCAGTATTAGCCTTGCGCCACGTATTTCAATTAACTATAGGCCTTATCATCTTGGCTGCAAAAGGACGATACATTCCATTCAATCGAGATTCAACGAAACACCATTACATCGACCATTTCGATATGTTCAAAGGCTTTAGGTTTACTATTGCGGGCAAGAATGGAACGGGACATCGATTAACCCAAGTTACGTGGTCCTTAAAAATCGGTCATTCCGAAATTTCCAATAGCTGCTCCAAAACGCCCACAAAGTTCGCGGGTTTCCCTTGGTATAGAAATTGCACGATTACGCTTCCAAATACTTTAACCGTGCAGGAATGTTAACGTAACTAATGTATGCGTTTAATTGTGCAGTTCCTTTAATGAAGCGGGCTTCTGCACGGGCCCTTCTTTAGCAAGACCAATGAACGGGTACAACAAAGCACAAAACGCCGAACGCTCGAGCTACAGGTCGGCCTGATGTGTTTCCTTCACCGCAATACACACAAAGAAATGTAACCAAAAATGTTGAGGCCTTATCAGCCATGATTGGATCCAGCTTTTGTCTGACGTCACACCTGTGAAATATGAAGCTATACCCGCGTTTTTTGGCCGGAAGCCGTCAGAAACGACCCAAACAATTTTCCCATGGTCTGTGCTGTAAGGAAGCTGTAACTTACTGTTGTTTCAATAACACAACAGATTCAGGCCGATTGAGCCAGGAACGCACACAGCTTTATTTGACCCTACTTAGTCGCCATCTTTCTCGCTTTCCGCCTGTACAGGGTTGCCTTGCCACATTTGAACATACGCTATGTATGGACGCTACATCATCCCCCTAGGGAAATAAAATTACATGTTCACTTGTGAACACACGATACAAAGTCTTCCAGGTGACCAGGTCGTCGCCGGGTTCGTTGAGGATACCGCTGGGAAACAGTGTTGAGAGGTGTAGGAATGGCTTGGTCAGGAAGAGCTGCACCATGGCTTGGCACCGCTGCGTCATCCAGATCTGGCTTGTCAGTCTGGGTCTGGTGTTGCTTCACTTGAACGGTGCTCGCATCTTCGAAGAAACTCGCGTTACGACAAATTGATACTCCGTCTCTGGATGCTGTGATCTGAGAGCGATATACGGATGTGGATCATAGCAGGAAGAAAACTTGTTGTCCAACACGCAGCTGGTTGTGACTCGTGTGTCTTCGGGCGTCAACGTATTGCCTGTTGTACGCTTTTCTTTGAGTATCATTTTGTCTAGCTTTGGAGTGTGCAGAGTTGTACGAGGAGTGAGTGTTGGAAGAAGATTCATCATGGGTTTCCCAAAGAGAAGTTCAAACGGTGACTTTTCTGTGGAACCATGGGGTGTTGACCGATAAGCTAACAGGAACGAATAGAGTGCATTGGTCCAATCTAAATGGCTGACACGGCTTGCGAGTACAGACTTCTTCAGGGTGCGCATGAATCGTTCAGCTTCTCCATTAGCCTCTGGCCACTGGGGAGTGATGCGATGATGCTTGAAACCAAGCTCGCTGGCAAACTCTGCGAAGCTTTCACTCTGAAAGGGTGAGCCATTGTCTGACAACGATTTCTGGACAGCCAAACTGAGCCAAGACAGTGCGCAGGTGCTTGATGACCGTAGGTGCTGCAAGCGTGTGTATGATGCTGACTGGGTACTTAGAGAAGTCATCGACAACGCCAGTGTACTTGCTGTCAGGGAAAGGGCCAGCAAAATCTACCGACAGTTCTGTCCATGGGCCTCGAGGCAGTTCCTGGATTGGCAAAGGATCTCGCTGGTGAGCCGGCGTGTTAGCTTGGCATGCAAGGCAGCTTTTGACTGTCTGGCCCACCAGAGAGTCTACCCCTGGAAACCACACCTTCTCACGCAAGAGCTGTTTTGTCTTGACAATGCCTTGGTGGCCTCTATGTGCAAGGTGCACGGCTCGTGCGTGAAGCTGTGCTGGCAGTACTATACGAGTGCCTCTTTACACAGGGCCTTCTTCAGAGACTGCAAGTTCTGTTGCAACATGATGGAAAGGCTGTAGAGTTGTGCTCTTCCAGTATTTGAAATGCTGGGGTCCCTTGAGGGCTGCTCTGGTTACCTCTTCTATGGTCATAGCGTGAGGCAGACTATGAGACACAACAAAGTTCACATATTCTTCAGCGACAGACTCGATGCACTGAAACTCTTCCAAGGAATTTACTGGGTGACGAGAGAGGTAGTCAGACGGGTTGCTTGGCCCACTGGTATGTTGGACTTCAAAGGTGTATTGTTGAATTCGGAGTGCCAAACGCTCTAGCCGTGCTGAAGGCAGAGAGCGGGGGTTGCCGAGAATGCTGACCAGTGGCTTGTGGTCCGTCAATAGAAGGAACATTGTCCCATACAGGTAAATGTGGAAATGCTCAATTCCCCACACAACTGCTAGCATTTCTCTTTCAATTTGAGAGTAACGAGCTTCCACAGGATAGAGGGCACGACTCCCGTATGCTACAGCTATGGTTTCGCTTCCGGATGTCTGTGTGAGAATGGCACCAAGGCCATGAGGGGCAGCATCCACAGTGAGCGTGACGTCCTTTTGTGGGTCAAAATAAGCGAGAGCTGTGGCTTCGGAAAGCTTTCTCTTCAGTTCTTCCAGGGAGTTTTGCTGTTCGTCTGTCCAACACCAGTCCACAACTTTGGCGGTGAGCTTTCTGAGCGGTTGGGTGAGGTGGGCAAGATCTGGTATGAACCGACCGCAGTAGGTTACAAGACCAAGGAGACTCTTCACTTCACTGGCACTGGTGGGTGGTGATGCACCAAGGACTGCAGATACCTTATAGCAGGGTCTGGTTGCACGCCTTTGCTTGAGAACACGTGCCCGAAAAAAGGGCTCCTCTTGGTAGAACTTGCACTTTTTGTCATTCAGTGTGAGACCACTTGCGAGTAGGCATTCTAGTGTGGCCCTCAAAGCTTCATCATGCTCTCTCTCTGTCTTTCCATACACCAGGATGTCATCACTTACATTGAGTACGTTGGGAATGTTGGCTAGAACCTGTCGTATAGTGTCCTGGAACACTTCAGCTGCTGAGTTGATTCCGAAGTTGAGTCTCTTGTATCTGAACAGTCCAGCATGTGTAGAAAAAGTGGTGATCACACGAGACGATGCATTGAGTTCGAGCTGGTGATATCAGTCTTTCAGATCAAGCTTGGAGAATATGACAGCCATTCAAAGCAACAAGGATGTCATCCACCGTTGGTGTGATGCGTCTCTCACGTTGGATGGCTTCATTGGCACAGCGAATGTCGACAAACACTCGAATATGCTCAAGGTCATGTGGTTTCGACACTGCCACAATTGGAGATACCCAAGGGGTTGGTCCTTCAGCTTTCTCAATAATGTCGAGGGACTGCAGCCTTTGAAGATCTTCTTCCGGAAGTTTTTCGCATGGAAAAGGAGATGCGTCTGTGAGGTTGTGCTACTGGTTGAACAGAGGGGTCCACATGAAGATGCACTTGGAAGTCTCTAAGACAGCCAACTCCATTGAACAGATCTGGGTAGGCCACTCTTGGATCCAATCTGTTTGCAGTCTCTTCCAGACTGTATGTGATCTGGACTAGTCCTAGACGAGATGCCGCAGAGAAGCTGAGCAACAGTGTGCACATCCCGGACACAACATAGAGATCCTCGTGGCTACTGCACTCCCTGTAGGTCATGACAACGTCCAGCTTTCCAAGTAGTGGTAGCGGTGAATTAGCCCCGTAAGCAAACACTTTCATGGATGTCTTGGTCAGTGCACCCTTGCCCGAGCGATTTTTCAAGCTATTTGAACTGACAACAGACACAGTAGCACCAGTGTCAATTGTAAAACAGACAGTCTCACCATTTACTTTGACGTCCACCTGTGGAGATGTGGTGACTGCCTGACAGTGAGAGGAAGTCATGAAAACGTGTTCATCACTGTCAGTGCCGGTGTTGTCTCGCACGACTGTGTGAACGGTTTTGTGTGCTGAACGACACACGCGAGCGAAGTGTCTCATCTTGTGACAAGCAGTGCACTCTTTGCCGCGGGCGGGGCAACTGGAGCGTCCTCCACGGTGAGGCCAGGAATTTCCACAGTTGTAGCATGTCGCGTCTGCTCCGTGATGGCGCGGAGGATCACGAGACTATGACGGGGCTTTCCCGTGGTGCTTCGACTGATGAGGTCGTGAATTGTGCTTGGGATTCACTGCAAGTGTAAACGCTGCGTTTTCTTTACTCTGCTGATGCTCTCGCTCCATCACGGAGATGTTGTGTTCAACCTCTTCGAACTACCTGGCTTGTTTGAGAATTCCTTGCAAGTCGAGGTCGTGCTGCATGGCATACCGGCATAGACGTGTTGACGTCGCAGACAGCAATATTTGATTCTTGATTTCGGTGTCAACATCGACGAAGGCACAGTGCTTCACGAGCTGGCGTAGTCTGGCGTAGAATGCATCGAGTGACTCGTTTTCTAGTTGCTTAGCTTGACGGAAACGGTAAACCTCGAACGCAGTGTTCACTCGCGGTGCGAAGTAGTCATCCAGTTTCCTGCGTGCTGCGGCGTAGAGAGGGGTTGCGTCATCGGTGCTTGAAACGGCAGACGCGGCTGCGGCGGCGGCAAGATCGGGTAGCGCACAGTAGGTGTCGTAAACGTCTTCCCCCACGTAGTGCAGTAGTAGTGCCGTCTTTCGGGCGTCGTCTGTGATGCCGCAGGCTACGACGAAGTTTTCGAACCGTTTCCATGCCGTTTCACCCACTTCAACCACTCGGTGCCGACGTTATTGGCGTCGGTGACAAGCGCGTCGAAGAAAGGAAACGCGGGAAGCATGCTGTGCTCCATACCGCAAAGTAGAGGTTCGGTCGTTGTGTGCTGGCAGCTTCGTTTCGTTCAAAATCTTTGCTTGGCAGCCTTCACGCAGTTCTGACGCATCTTCGTCGCCATTGTAACGTACTCACGACAGATTCAAGCCGATTGAGCCAGGAACGCACACAGCTCTATTTGACGCTACTTAGCTATGGTACAGTGAACTAGTAGCTATGGTAGCCACCATAACTTAGCAGCCATCTTTCTCACTGTCCGCCTGTACAGGGTTGCCTTACCACATTTCAACATACGCTATGTATGGTTATGGTCCCTAGTATGGTGGTGGTGGTTGTCATAGGCGTGCGCACAAGGAGGGGGGGGGGGGGGGCAAGTCAGCACATTGTAGGGGGGGGGGGGGGCACAAAGTCAGCCTTATACATTGACATAATAGGAAGTGGGGGGGCGCTGCGACGAACCTTCGCCCCCCCTTGAAGGGGAACCCTGCGCACGCTTATGAGGGTTGTGATTAGAAGGAATAGGAAAACGGCACCTAATTTCTGCAGTCGTTTCGGGCGACGTTTCGGGAGCACGGCGCAGTGTCTATGTATGGACACTACAGAAGTCAGGTTCTTGTAACGATCGGTGGGTAATGTGGACCGCCCTCTCCCCATTTCTCTTGACAGCGTCGCCGCGATAGTTGGATCCTCACACTGTGAACTATGGGAGGTACGACGTATGGGAGTTTGGCCTTATCGCGGGTGATAAGGGCCTCAACTCTTTCGACTGCTTCTCGAGTTGTATTGGGGTGAAGCAAACGGATAAGGGGCAAATTTAGTTTAAATTAAAGCGATCAGGAAATCAACATTACCAAAAAGCAAGCAAACGTTAAAAACGAAAAAGAAAACCGAAGAGCGGACGTTATCCAAAAGCTGTACACATAGTATCTCGGTAAAGTGTGCTCTAAAAATGAATGTGCAAAGCGTAACAGCAGCAGTGGCGTCGCGGTAGAGCATCAGCTTCACGTGCTGAGGGTGCCGGGTTCGAATCCCAGCTCCGACCGGTCACACACCGGGTTTGTTTGAGGTGCCGCAGAATACAAAGACATGGTGTGCGTGGCTTCTCACCGCCGAATGGCGGCCCTCTGAGGTTTTTGGGTGGAACTTCGGGGCACCGCAGCTAGCCCACTTAAAAAGAAGCGGCATTGGCCGCTACTCGGGAGGCACCACACAATCGCCGCCAGCGAAAACTTAGGGGCAAACCACGGGATCGACAAGCCAAAAAATATAGATCTTATTCTTTTGTGTCGGAAAGACAAGAAAGAAAAAAAAGGGGAGTTGGTGGCACGGGACAAGGGCCGCAAGGCCAAGGGTCTCCGTGCCAACCTATGGGGTCCTCCCCCCCAAGCGACTTAACACCAGGATTGAAGCGCGTTCCCAACAAACCACACCATCTCCCTTGGATCTCCCGAAATTACCCGAATGTGGAGCTCCCAAATTTATGTTCCTGAAAATTTGGCAAAACGTTTTTTCTGGATATAAACAAAGAACTAAAAAGTTACTAAGCACCAAAAAGAGCTGCAGAAAGTCATTGCGGGACGAACGATTTTCATAAAAACGACATGAAAACAAGACAACCCCTACTGATCCCCGAAATGCCCTTGTGGGAGCAAAATACTTGCGGGAAAAAATGAAAAGAAAAGCCACGCATGCGCACTTGCTTTCGGGCTTCGCGCATGCGCGCTTTGTGACGCGCTCGGTCTTCTTGCCTGCCGTCTTTGGGAACATTGCAGCGCTGCCTTCATCATCCGTTGTGCAGCCGTGGTTTTTCATTGGGTTTATGTGCTCCATTGCATGCTCTGTGGATTCGTGTGGTAGTGCGTAAGTCATCGTCAAGATTACAGGATTTCTGTGGGTTTGCATCGCTGCAAAAGGTATGTACGACCATCTCGATCCGACGACGTTGCAATCGGATATTTGTGTTGTGCGTGAAAGTGGTGTAAGTTCAAGAGTGCCTGCGAGCGCAAAGTTCCGAGTTCACGGCTGCCGTCTTTGTTTCCTTTCCACTCGGATAAGTCGCAAGAAAACGCGGGCGCGACGAAAACCTAAGAACCCGTTCGAGATGATTCGTGACATAATTCGCCTGTTTTAGACCGTAGCAATAGAAAGAAATTTTGTCTTGCCTTGAGCTCTGTTCCGAAACTGTACATCTTTTCCACACGTGCTAATTAGATTCTCGCATCTCGTTTAGTCTTTGCATGCGAGAAAGCTTTTAAAATATTATTATATACACGAAATGTAAATGAGAAAAAATCGAATGATAGCCTTCATATCTTGGTTTGTGCTCACCCGTATGTGCCAGTATCAGCGTTAATGCCGACTTCATGCTCTGACTAAAGATACGGGAAGGATTCCCCCCCCCCCCTCACATTTTACCAAAAATCGCATAGCGCATGAAAGTTGTTCCGCTTGATCATTCGCATATTATGCTCATCCACTACGCTCAACGCTTCACGCCGAGTTGGCACAGTGCGCTCGCAGCAGACTGATAATTCGTAAACTATACGTGCTCTGCCACGAGGTGAACTGCATCTTCGGCGGTGATCTCGAGCTTTGTTTATCGAGCAGCGCGTGCATATCTACCTCATTTCTGCTCAGTGAGGGTTACCGTGTGCAATGTGTATAGCCGCAGCCACAGGTAGTAGCGCTTACGTACAGTGAGCGGTGTACTCCGCTTCATTTGTAGCATACACGCGCAAGCGAACAAGAGTGACAGACAGTGCCAGCACACTAAAGTGACAGTGACAGATGGTGCTTGTGCTTACCGTTATTCTCCTTTTAAATGTGTGAAGTCACGCATCACGCACTTCTAATTATCAACCGATAGGCAATAAAAAACTTTTTTACTATTCAAAGTGGCGCAGCAGTTCCCCGCTTGCATTTCCAATACATGCTTGTTGCAGCATGTATGTATTCACTGCCTCCTTTTCATTATGCAACGCTGCCGTAGCAGCAACAGCTCAAGAGAGCAGGCAGGAATGATTATGTTGATTCAAGTGGCTAGAGGTAAACGTTGATGGAACTAGAAGCTGCCAAAGCTGTTTTGATTGAAGGGCAGATTGTGTGTAAGTGAAGAGTAATACAATTAGGGCCCCTAAACAACCTCTGAAGTTACATATACCAGCGAATTATTCGGCGTTTTCCGCCTTTTATGCACCATTCATGATGTCCTCAGGCTGCTCATTTGCATGACACCATGAAGAAATAACGTCTCGATTGTTCCATATATGAGGGCAGTGAATTCTCCAACTTTGCTTTGCCATCCAGTAGCACGCCCGATCTGCCTTGTCTTGCATTGCCATCGTGTGCGATCAACTGATTTCGCTTTGTTTTTTGTGTTCTTGGCTGCGCAAGTGGAGAAAGCAGCATGTAGTCGAACAGCACAAAATAACTGATAGGCTTAAGGTTTAGTGCTGATATTGTCCACGTGTTTTATAAGGAAATAACTCGCGAGGAAGAGATAGCGCCTGTACGAAGCGTAGTGAAGGCGAGAAAAACATCACTCTCTGCTTTGAACTCGGAGTGGATTATGGGCCCATTAAATTAAGGCAATTCTTCAGCCAGCAAAACTGTCGCAGCGTGGTGAGTTTGGCCCCGTGCATTTGCACGGAATGTTTAACTATTCATGTAATAAATTTATTATACTTGTTCATGCGCTCAGAGAAAGTTATATATGGGCTGCTTAACTCGAAAAACAATTTTTATGAGCGGTAAAAGCGCACTGGATACGATCACACAATGAAGGAATACACACGCAAACACATGGCGCCACTTTCAACAGTTCATTTTGTGATCCCCATAGACGTTTGCACGGGGTTGGGCAGGGGAGGCTTCCCCCTTTAGTCACCTAAGAGGGGGGTTAAGAGGGTTGGGGGGGGGGGGGGGGGGGGTTATATTTTGTTACTTCTGCTGCGCAGAAGTAACAAAATATGACTAGGCAACATCAGGGACACCAAGAAAATCAAATTCATTTTCTGTCAGCGCGATAGACGGCATGCTAATGCCCTTGTCACCCATCTTTTCAATCTCCCTTGCTCATATAATCTCGCCTGTAAGCTGATTCCTAATTCTCACCACAATTATGCAAGTGTTGAACAAAGGAAGGCAACCGAACTTCTTACAATGCATTGCTATGAATCCACCTGCCACGTTTCTGATATTGTAATGGTGTTCACGCTGCCGGTCACTCAGTCAGCGAGTGTGTTGTCTGCCGCTATCTTGTGGTCGCAGCTAGTCGCAGCTGCGGCGGACAAACCGGTCGCTGCCTGAATGACCGGCTGCGTGAAGACCTTTACAGTGCTAGAAACGTGGCAGGTGGTTGCCTAGCAATGCATTGGAAGAAGTGCGCTTGCCTTCCTTTGTTCAACACGTGCAGAATTGTGGGAAGAAATAGGAATCAGATTACACGCGGGATTATAGAAGCGGGGTAGATGGAAAAGATGGGTGACAAGTGCAATAGCATGCCGTCTTTCGCGCTGACAAAAAAGGAATTTGATTTTCTTGGTGTCCATTATGTTGCGTAGTAATGTTTTGTTACTTCTGCGCAACAGACACGAGTTCATGTCTTGCTATATAAGCAGTCATGAGACCACAAAATAAACTGTGGAAAGTAGCACTGTATGTACGTGCGTGTGTGTTCCTTCGTTGTGTGATAGTCTCAAGTGTGCTTTTACCGTTCAAAGAAACGGACTACCAACGTGCCCAGATTACCACCGTGGTCGAAAATTTACCCATTTTTAGAAGCTGACTCTACATGTATGCTTCTACGAAATATGCGCTACGTCGATGACATTGTGTATGATATACGAACAAGCCTGTGCAACAACAGCAATGACCCATATTGATTTCGTGAAATGACACAAAAATAATGCAAACCGCTAAAGAGTCAACATTCATAACTTATGTTATTGTCTCGTATTGTTGTGCATTTTGATAATTAGTAGGAACGACCATCATACCGTGCTGCTCAAGCAGCGCACTCAGAAGAACGAAATGGAAAGAGGCCAGAAAAACTCTTCAGTCGCTGCATTTGCAACGACTATCGTGGTTTTCTTGTGTCTCTCTATTGACGTTAGGCTGTGGTACACGATTAAAAGGAAGTGAGACATTTGATGTGACGTTTTACAACAGTGTTCTAAAAAAACTGTACTTAGGCTGCAATTACTTTACATCAGATTACTCATTCTCTTGTACATTCGTTTTGTATGTGGCAGGCGGCACGTGAGTTTCGAGGGCAGGGCGCACGCAGAAGGGTACACAAAGTGTTAACAATGCTGTAGCTGTCTCAAGTTTGTGTTCTCTGGTTCTGCTTTCTTCCAGCTGAGGTTCCGAAACCGGGGCAAGGTTAGCTCTGCAACATCAGCTCATTGTCACCATGTACAAGGGGTACAGCGATTCATTGACCATTAGTGATATTCATTTATTTATCCATTGTTCATTCATTTATTCATTATTCATTTGTTTATTCCAAGAGTGAAGCAACTGGGAATTTTATTAAAATGTGTTTTCTCAATGAGTGTGATCAATTCGCAAAGTAAATCCTGTTTACTTTGCACCATTTCACAAACATGCACATTTTAGGTGGTACATTTGAATGCGTAAATTCATATGCGAGCCATATTTATTACACCTAAACCCAGGGGTGCAGCCAGCGGCTGGATGAAGCAAATTGGTCTATTCGCTAATTTGCAACTCCCGCCCCTGGCTACACCACTGGATTTAGGTGCAGGAAATTTGACTGGCATGTGCATTTAGATGTCTAGATGCTACACACAAAATACCGCTTCATCATTATGAATAGCAGCCGAGATATTAATGAGAAACCCTTATTTGGAGGTCTCTGGGATGAAACCAAAGTTGGAAATTGTTGGTTGCTAAAGCGTACTCGGGACGTTTTTTGGCGCTGTAGGGTTTTTTCTGGGAAGTAGTATATGTCCCACCAAAACTTTTTTGGGACATTTTCGGGAGGTTGGTGGTTTGTTGGGTTTGTCCCTATCATGCGGTAGGTACCCGTCGGCAGATGTTAGACAATAGTCTTTTTCTGCCTCCCACTGACACGGCGGATGCTCAGCTTGTGTACCGTGCCTGTGGTGGTATACGGCCCGAGGACTTCCGACAACCTCATCGAGCCGTACGTTTCGAGAGAGTACACCCGAATCACCGAGCGCCAGGTTGGGGTACTCCTCTACCCATCAACATTCACCGGTGGGTTGCCGGCCGGCCCTGGGAATCGAACCCTGGACCTTCCGCATTGGAAGGGGACGCTCAACCATTTAGCCACCTTTGCGGTGAAGACCTTGATCGGAATTGCTCAACACATCGCTTCCATCTAAATGCAACGAAAAAAAATAATAATAAAGTAACAGATCCCCAAATGCGCCGCTATTCGATCCCGGTACCTTCTGCACTTGAAGCTGATGCTCAAGCATTTCGCCACGGCTTCTGCCGTGGCGTCATGCACTTGTATTTTGGGTATGCTTTACCGAAGTACTGCTTATAGCATTCGGATGTCCTAAACATTTTTTGAAGAATTATGGAAATACACAGAAACAATCAAAAGTCAACAAATATGCAATTCCCAAATGCTATAAGTTTTAATATTTCTGTCATAAATTCGATCAAAACAATTTTCCTCGAAGTACGAGTGAACCTTGACAAATCTAAAAAGACATTTTCACAGGTTTACCATCTCGGCTGCAAAAGGACGTACATTCCATTTAATCGAGATTCAACGAAACACTACTACATCGAACATTCCGATATATTCAAAGGCTTTAGGTTTACTATTGCGGGCGAGAATGGAACGGGACATCGATTTAACCCAAGTTACGTGGTCCTTAAAAATCGGTCATTCCGAAATTTCCAATAGCTGCTCCAAAACGCCCACAAAGTTCGCGGGTTTCCCTTGGTATAAATTGCACGATTACGCTTCCAAATATTTAACCGTGCAGGAATGTTCTCAACGTAACTAATGTATGCGTTTAATTGCGCAGTTCCTTTAATGAAGCGGGCTTCTGCACGGGCCCTTCTTTAGCAAGACCAATGAACGGGTACAACAAAGCACAAAACGCCGGAACGCTCGAGCTGCAGGTCGGCCTGATGTGTTTCCTTCACCGCAATACACACAAAGAAATGTAGCCGAAAAAGTTGAGGCCTTATCAGCCATGATAAGGTCCAACTTTTGTCTGACGTCACACTGGCAAATATGAAGCTATATCCGCTTTTTGGCCGGAAACCGCCAGAAACGACCCTAAAAATTTTCCCGTGGTCTGTGCTGTATGGAAGCCAGGTTCATGATGTAAAAACAGCGCGTAAAAGACGACGGACGAGGAAGAACACAGGACTAGCACTGACTGCCAACTGATGGTTTATTGAAAAAACGCGCAAATATACACAGAAACGGAAAACGGGGAAGGGAAACAAATGAGAGCTTCTAGCAGCGCATGCGTCCAGCGTCACATTATACCGTTTAGTCATGGGTGATTTAGCTACGGAGATAGCAGCACTCCTTGTCTGTTAGATTAATAGACGGCTCGCTTACACATGCTTCATCTTTACATTTCATCGCGAAAGCCTCGTAGGATTTCACGTGCAGTCTGGTCCTTGTATGTGCGCAGCACACGGGTCTCCTAAAAGCGTGTTTGGCACCCACACTTAGCACACCTAATAGCTAATAAACCATCAGTTGGCAGTCAGCGCTAGTCCTGTGTTCTTCCTCGTCCGTCGTCTTTTACGCGCTGTTTTTAGATCATGGATTCTTACCAACTGGCTCGCATCCACTCGCTTTTAAGGAAGCCAGGTTCTCGTAACGATTGGTGGAGAATGTAGACCGCCCTGTCCCCATTTCTCTTTACAGCGTCGCCGCGATAGTTGTTCCTCACACTGTGGAACTATGGGAGGTGTGACGTCAAACAAAAATTTGGCCTTATCGCGGGTGATAAGGGCCTCAACTCCCTCGACTGCTTTTCGAGTTGTATTGGGGTGAAGCAAACGCATAAGGGGCAAATTTAGCTGAAGTTAAAACGATCAGGAAATCAGCATTACCAAAAAGCAAGCAAACGTTGAAAACGAAAAAGAAAACTGAAGAGCTGACGTTATCCAAAAGCTGTACACATAGTATATCGGTAAGGTGTGCTCTAAAAGTGAATGTGGAAAGCGTAATTGGATTGGAGCCTCAGCCCAATCTGAACGATGCCCAACGGACTACAATACCGCCGGCTACATAGCGGCAGTATTGGCGTATTAGCCATTTTGGCGACCATCTCAAATGTATTCGAAAAAAGTCATGCTGATTTGCTGCATTGATGACAGTGAATTGCTGGAATATTACGGAGAGAAAAAAAATTTTGGGTGCCGTGGGTGCCGTGGGTGTTGTTTGTGAGAAAATATATTCTAAGAGTATCATGTTGTTTTTACACCAAATTTGGTTTACATATTAAGAAAAAGCGTTTATGTGAGGTGTTTGAAGCTGAATAATATTAGTGCTAGTTTTCTTCCATAAACGCCTCCAAGAATTTAGCCAAATGTTCTTTGTTTGCATTTTTTTCAGTAGACTTACCTTTTTGATCGGAAACGCCCTAGAAATCGATTTCATTCAAACAGAACCATACTTTCGCAAATCGAAAATTACGAGCTTTCCAAAGGCTATTGACTTACCTTTTTGATGGGAATTGCCCGAGAAATCGATTTCATTCAAACAGAACCATTCTTTAGAAAAACGAAAATTGCGAGATTTCCAAAGGCTATAGATTTACCTTTTTGATCGGAATAGCTCTAGGAATCGATTTCATTCAAACAGAACCCCTCCCATACTAGTCAAGGGGGAGGGACAAGCGTCAGCTGTCCTCTATGTGACAAGATCGATAATAAATATCGGTAGCTTGAGCAGACTATAGATGTGTATCAAGGACTTTTACCCCCCCCCCCCCCCCCCCCGCCACCGCGCATAATCCTGTTTCTGAAGAAAGTAAGTAAAACGTAATGTAAGCGCACTCACAGTAAGTACGACAGGTACAGTGGGCGTTTGGAGCAACGGCCTGTAGCCGCCCTAGTGAATGGACTAGTCTTCGACAACGCTGAAAATGCATAATTGAGACGACCCGTCCTACCGTAGAAGTCACTGTTAATCGTTCCGTTAAGGGTAGATGGCGTCGTCCTCGTCAAGGGCGAGGTGCGTTTCACAAGTCATGGATGGCTCCGTTTGCGACGTGGAATGAGAGGTATGGGAAACGTGCAGCACCTACAGGGGGCGCAGCAGCGCACTGCACCTATGCGCCGTCAGCGCCGCGAGTGGCGACTTGCGGCCACTTCAGTGTCAACTGGCGTGCTACGAATCGTCGTCTCTCCGTCAGCTACGCCCGCGTCGTATGCGAGTGCGTGTGCGCGAAGGTGACAAGTTTGATAAAACGAGTAGGGTTCCAGAAAGTTAACAGCGCATGATCCTTTTGGGGTCCCAAACGAGGAGAAAGGACATAAGTTCACGGAATAAATCATGTTTTCGATGTGACGTGGCCACAGACGTGCGGCAGAGTGTTTTGAAAGGGAGATTCGTGCGGCCGGCCAGCGTAAAGCTCGAAGCATAGACTGTCACCATCGATGTTTGTAAACATTATTTTTTGCCATTTTGCCGGGTTATTGTTGAGTAAACGATGACATTTGTGTCTGAGATGTGTTAGACAACCATGCTATGCGCGCAAGTAATACGTACGGTCGCCGAACTGCCCGTGTTGCATTTAGTAATGCGTGGCATTTTCGCGAAGTTTTCTGTGCAGTAGTTCAGCTCAGTTTGTACGCGTTGCTCGGGCTGCATGAGTCCTTCAGTAAATTTTTCACGTGCCAGCTTTGCACGCGATATCTCAGCTGTCACTTAGCGCAATAGAACGGCGTGGCCCGGCTTCGCTTGCACGCACACTGCTGTTAAGGGCTATGGCAGTCCAGTGGCGTAGCCAGGGGGTGGCACACCGGGCACGTGCCCCCCCCCCCCCCCGAAATTTTTTTTCGCCATGACATACATAGGGAAAAATGGACATTTCAAGGAGGTGCCCTCCCCGAAATCAAGGGGGTGCCCCCCCCCCCCCCGAAAAAAATTTCTGGCTACGCCCCTGGGCAGTACATGGGGAATAAATTTTGAAATTCTCGCGGTCTGCGACGCATTTTGCCAGGCATGCGTGACTTCTTTAATGTTACTGTTTGCAAACTGCGATACGGCGGCGGAAAAACAGCAGCAGCGTACTAGGGAGAATTGCTGGACCTGTCGATTGCTTTTCGGCAACGAATTGTGGACTGCAGACTCGAGATAACTTTTCCGGCTGCCCCTCGGTTCCTTCAGCACGTTAAAAATATCAGTTAACATGCTTGGAGAGTGAATTCACAGCGAACTAGCTACAGCATGTACTTCATAAACGTGCCCGCGGGATCACTTGCTTTACGTGGCGTCATAGGCGTGCGCACGAGGGGGGGCAGGGGGGGCGGCCGCCCTCTCTAGTCACCTAAGGGGGGGCCCAAAGTCTGCCTTATACATTGACTTAATAGGGAAGGGGGGGCGCTGCGACGAGCCGTCTGCACCTCTGAAGGGGAACCCTGCGCACGCCTACGCGTGGCGTCCACTAATCCAGTGTTCCCGCCGGTTTCTGAAGCACAGCCACGGCGGAAAACTGAAAAACTTTGTTCCAGGCGCGTACTTCTTATAGTTATCGGCACAGTTTACGACACAGCAAATCATACGCGACATTGCGAAGCACCGCTAACAACCTGACAAGGCTGCGCTCATGGGTCGGCTGCTGCACGGAACACGCCAATTCCTTTCGTTCACTCCCGCATCGCGGCGCCACCGGCTCAGTGCACGTTCCCCATACACACAATGTTTTTTAGGGGCGAAGCTCCTCTTAGTCTAACCTTGTCAGGCGTAACGCGTAACCCCCAGTATCGCCTGCCATCTCGGAGGCCATGATAAGAGATGACCATTTCTCGTCTCATTTCCTAGATGGCGTTACTCTGCCGCTACTCTCCGATTGGCTGCTGCGCGCTTTGCCTGAGTGCGCGGCGATCGAGTGCCTCTCTCAGTCTCCTGGATCGACGCCGTACGTGTCGAATCGTTGGTGGGGCATGGACGAAGCGAAGCAGCGGGCGCGGAGGGCCGCCGCTTCTCGGGCTCGCCTTTCGGGGTCCGCTGCTCTCGCTGCTCGGAGTGCACGTTGGCGCCGCTAGCTGTGCACTTCTCCGACCACAAGTGCGTAATATATAAAGGTAACTTGAAATCTCAATAAAAGTTTTCTTCACCGTACCTCACGTGTTTGCATGATGATTTTATCGGGCGAACTTCTCGGAGGGTTAACGGCATCAACCATAACCTCTCAAGCTTCGCCCGCCTCACCATCATTCACCTCGTGGATATGCTGTGATTTTTTTTTTAATTTTTACGCTCATAAGTATTTTCGCAGCTGCCGCTCGAAAGAAATGATATATTAGAAAAGCAGATCAAAGACACGTTTACACCATTTCAGATTTATTTATTGAGCAACTTTTAAAAAAGTCATGAGCGTGCGTTTGCTCGGCTTTTCCAATGCATCATTTCTTTCCGGTGGCAGCTGCGGTTTCAAACTCGAAAGGAGCGTGAGCTGGCGCACGCAGTGGTTTATTGCTGAGATAAGCATACGGCGACGAATTTAATGGGCGCCCGGTGAGAACGTAGTCACGAGCGAAACGTGGCGAAAACGGACCTGTCAAGTTAGTGTATTCGACCCTCCGGTCAGGTAGAAGTGAAACAGAAATTTACTAGGGAAGTCGACCAGCGCTTCTATCTATCGTTAGCTGCAGCAAACATACCGTGTCCAACGCTTGGCGGCGCTGGCGTCAGTCGGCGGGTCGAGGCCTCGCGGCGGAGCGTTCGAGTTAAAGGGACATTAAAGGTAAATATTATGTCGACGTTCATTGTGGAAATAGCCGTCCGAGAAACCTCGTAGTGCTACTTTTGTGCCAAGGAAGTGCTTATTTTGAAATAAAATCCCGTTTTAGTGGCTCGCACCGCGTTAGCGCACTTCATATCACCCGCCTGAAAGCGGGTCTTTTGACGTTTCAGTTGCCATGCCCAACGTTGCCCGCCTTTACTGCGCGAGAGCGAAAGTAGCGGGAGCCACAGCAGCAACAACGGCCATTGCAGCTTTCCGCGATGGATGTCGTCGGCGAACCTGAAAACGACACATTGGCTCACGACGCTGGCGCCGAGGCACGGCACTCAGCCACTTGGAGCGTAGGGGTTTGTTTTGCGGCACCCAGTGGGAAGTCACGCTGGTTTCTTTGCTGCAGCTCAAGCAGCGTACCATTCGGGTATCCGGCAACATCACATGCGCGCCGCATTAGGAACTTTTAGCTTGTACGTATACTTTTTAAAGTCACCGGTTTACCAGTATACAGGATTGCGTTTGCCGTGGTACCGGAACGCATGTTTTGGGAAAGTTTATCACCCCATACGTAAACGATTACGTACGTACGTAAACATATAGCTTTGCGTTTGTGCATTCCACTGAATGGTGATGATAACTGCACTTGAACTATACCTACTTTAGATAAAATTGAATCACCGCTGCGGCGTAATCATAAGAGGTTTTAGAGAGAGAGAATAAAACATTTATTTGATGTTCTTCGCGAGAAGATCGGTGCGTGGGATCCTTAGTCCGGGATCCCATTGGCGCGGGCCGCTGTCCTCGCACGTTTCACGAGGGCCTCTTGGGTCTTCGGATCCGAGCCGGTACAGAGCTGCCTCCCACCCTATAATGTTGTGTTGTGTCCTGGGTTGCATAGGTGGGTTGTGTGGGCATTCCCATACCATGTGGTACAGGGTGGCTGTTTCGTTGGCGCAGAACCTGCACTGTGATGCGTATGTGTCGGGATCTATCCTGGACAATATGTATGGGTTGGGGTAGGACAAGGTCTGCAGGCGACGCCACGCTACCTGAGATTCCTTGCTGAGGTTTGGCCCCGGGGGCGGAAGTTTCCGTCTTTCAAGTCTTTGGTGTTCCAGAATATATGTGTATGTTAGGAGCGGGTCCATACGCATAGCCGAGGGTGGGTGCGATATGCCGGGGTCGGAGGTCCGGAAGAGTAATTCTCGGGGCCGAGACATGGGCGAGCTCATTGCCTTCTAACTCCGCAGTGGCCGGGTATCCATATCAGCTGTTTTCCATTCACCCTCTGAGCGTGGGGACGATAGCTGTGTTAGGATTCGGTGCGAAATGGGGCCAATGTAGCCTTTACAGAAATTTCGGTAGGCTGCTTTCGAATCTGTGAGAACGAAGGTGGACCCGGGGTTTCGTAGGGCGAGGGCGATTCCGGCTTCTTCCATGCTGGTTGTGTCTGTGTCCTGGGCTGATATACAGTCTATCTGTTGACCTCGATGAATGACGCTTGCCGTGTATTTGCCGTTCACTGGTCCAGCTGCATCCGACAAAGAAGGCGCCCTCAGTGTCTGAGTACTTGTCGTGAAATTTTGCCCGTGTCCGACGTCGATGTTCGTGGAACTGTGGATGCATGTTGCGTGGTAGTGGTTTGAGGATACGTTGTTTCCCCCTCCTGTGAATGGGGGGCTTCGATGCCAAGTTCTGATAGTGTTTTCCGTCCCGTTTTAGTAATGGCGTGTACGGTATAAAGATGGTGTCGACATCTTGTGACAGTTTGTACAACCACAGTCATGGAAACCTTTGTATTGGCCTAGCGTTTTTGAGCGAAAACATTATTAAAAAAGCAATTCATTCGTAATTACACCGCTGCCAAGCATTCTCAGCAGAAGAGGAATGCACGATGTTTCTGCATACGCCTGGTTCAATTGGGCCTCGTTAAATGGCATCACCCATCCAGCCTAACCAGACGAAAACGGACTTTTTGAACCACTCGCGCCATTCCCCATGCTAATGCCAAGCGCTTCTTATTTCCATGAATCAAACATAAACGGACCAGCAGCATTTTATTACGTGTTGTAATGCACGGAAGGTTCTTTTTTTATTGCGACTGGTTTGATTACTAGTGATCAATTGTACTCGGGCTTTTTGACGTCATTGGGATCATTTCAAAATGTGCCACTCGCGACGCATATGGTGTCGTACATTTACCTTAATTTCTCGTTTAATAGAGCACTGCTGTTGATAATATTGACGTTTTAGACGTTCTCGAGATAACCACTCCCTCTGACTTAAATTGTTATTTGCTGACAGCTATACATAGTACATTCCTCTTTCAAATTATTTGCGCAATTATAATTGCCTAATAAAAGCACTCGTAAAGCTGCGCTCACCATTCTCATTAAGGAGCGTGGTCATCGTCGTTAGTTTTTTCTTTTCGAGAACAAGAGTACAACGCCAGCGGGATCGCATAAATAATCGACTCCCTTAACTTTCTGGCTCTGTCCGCTCGAGGCCTTGCACGCCGAGCTGTTGCGCCTGCCGGCAGTCCTTATGTCTCACAAACCTCGAGCACGATGCGGGAGTGGACGTGGGGGGGGATCGCATGACCACTTTCAAAGAGACATCACACAACACTACAGATTGAACAGATGCAAATATCCACCACCCCACGAAAAACTAAACAAGAAACAGGAGGTTGCCTGCAGACAACTACAGACACACACGTACCCAAACCCAGTGATCCTGCGCCTCTGCTGTCCAGACATTTATACGTCCGACGACTGTAAAGTGTGCGGAGCCAGAGCGACGCTGCAGCACATGCTGTGGGAGTGTACCGGTAGCGAGCAGCAGTCCCCTACGAACCGGGTAGACGTGGCAGTCTCGAACCGCGAAGCGCGATAGGAGGCGGCTCTGCTCAGCCATGACCTCGCCGATCAACTGTGGGCCGTCCGGCACGCCCAGGAAGCCGCCCGTGTCCAAGGACTCGAGGCCGTCACCTAGGCTGGGGTGCTTGTAGCCCCGCCCCGTACAATACCGCCGGGCATTGTCAATAAAGTTTTTACTCACTCACTCGGCCTGCTCGCACAATCACTTCATTCGTTCTCCGCGTTTCCGCATATCGTTCGCCCGTCATTACTTCACTTAACCGTCTTTCTGGCCAGCATCGTGCGGATATGGTGCCCCCTATGTCTGTGCAGCTGGTCCGGGCGGCTTGGGCGTCTCCATGTTAGGGGCCGCCCTCGCGGGCTTTTCACATGCGCGGGTGTAGATTGGTGGCAAGATCAATGGCCTGGCAGGTTTTGGTTGTGTTACAATCTTAGATTTCGAAGAGTCGAGAAATCTTTATCGATTTTACGAACTTCTCGATTTAACCCTTTCGGCCCTGGCGGTGCCAATTGACACCACCACACAAGATTTCTCCTAGCACCTCGCAAATGAAACCAAAACTGCTCATTCTTGGGGGAATGCTTCTTCAATCATCCCCACGGCGATTGATATCAATATTGTGGCATGTTTGCGACGCTGGGGGGCCACAAAGAAGAAGAAGCTCGACCGAAGTCTTGGGTGAAGTCGAGGCGGGGAAGCTGGGGCGGGTACTGAATAAGCGCCATTTTCGGGACGACGTAGCGAAGCTGTTTCAATGAGTATCAGACTGAAAAATATGGCGTTAGTTCACATTTTGTCTACTCTATCAGTAGCACGAATAAAGAAGCCATTTTTTTTCATTTCACGAGCACTGAGCCCTGATGACCTAATTTGATGCCACGTTAATTAATCCATAAATAATTGCCATAAATCCATAAAAAAAATTTTCGGTTGTGGTCTTCTGTGCTCCTAACTATTATGAATATACGCACAAATAAAGTCTCCGATCAAAATAAAAAATCCAGGGCTGAAAGGGTTAACAAAATAATTTGAGCCTCCGCATTGCTTCGCTAGATCGAGTTTCATTTGCAGTCACCACGTGCAAGCTAGTTCGTTGCGTAAAATTATGCCCCGTTTCATTAAAGGGGCTCTGCAACAATTTTTGAGCATGGTCAGAAAACGCTGCCGATCGGTAGTCGAGGCTGCAGAGAACACGCGAGCGCAGCACGCGGCCTGGAATTCACAATAAATTCTCAAAGTCCGCTAAAAATTGCTTTCTCTTCTCTCGACAAATGACGCTACAAGCTCAAGAATCACTCGTCACAGCCATTTTATCAGCCATTGGCTGATTTGAGCATGGCGCGCTCCGTCGTTACTGGGACCGCTGCGGGAGGCCGCGACTTGTCCACGCGTGCGCGCGCGATCGCACGGAAATGCCGCGTATTCGAACAGAAAAAAAAAAAAAAGAGAAAAAGTGCCCAAGGTCACGAGGCGCACGTGACGTATTTTATTTCCCCGTGCCATGCATTCCTGCCCAGCTTCAAGCGCTTTCGTCGGGACGAGAGGAGAGAGAACGTAATTGCAGCGCGCCACAAATTTTTGTGACTCCGTTCGTACTGGACGGATCCTAAAAAAAAATTGCGGTGGTCAATTCATGAGGCAATAAGCTCCTTTAGTGAATCCATTCCATGGTTACTTGGAAAAGTGTTGCGGGGCCCCTTTAAAGTGATTGTTATTGAACGTGCAAAATGTGAAGTCAGGTAAACATGCCAAAGTATGTGATCCACCAGGCGCCGTCAGAAGCACAGCTCCAGCTAAGTACAGTGAAACCTCGGTGATACGTTTACAGGTCATACGAATTTCGGGATGATACGAATTTTTCTTTGGTCCCGGCCAAGGCCCATTGGCCTGCAATGTAATGGAGTACGGTTGTTGCGAACCGATTTTCACCCCGTGACGTTTGATACGAACGTACGCTACCGCCCAGATACGAAGAGGTGCTGTCCGCGCGGTCGCGGAAGACGCGCCAAGCACGTGCAAGCGCGGGAACGCAAGCGCGTGCATGCCCGCCCCACCGCCAAATATCGTCAGAAACACGTAAATACTTTCCTTACAGTCAGAATAAAATTTCAGAGACGCGTCACGGCATCCGAGATTGTGTGCACGAATCTTTGAGGCTCTAATGTGCCTCCGTGTTTAGATAACAGAAGGCATTGGTGCCATGCTTCTTTTTTTTTTTTCTAGCGCGTCGACGCGGGCTGCTGTCGTTGTACTGTGTTTACACGTTCCTGCCTCGTGCATCAGACATACCATGAAATGAGGACGAGGACCGAAAGGAGGCGAGGACGGTATTGGCGAAGGAGTCAGGCCTCACAGCGTCAACATGCGCGACTGTTGAGGTCGCACTTGTGCGGGCACGGCCATAAATCTCGAAAAAAAAAAATCACCGCCCAAGCACTCCGTACAAATGGTTAACCAGCGAAGCTGAAATGTGCGGCCCCAGTGTTTAGCAATGGGTTCAACCCGACGCTGCACTGAAGCCTTCCACAATTATCGTTGCCAGGTAGTGGTCGAACCACAGGCGGTCACAGACGTCGCAGCCGAAGCCAAAGTGCTGCTGGAGAAACTCTCGCCCAAAGCGGGCGTTCGCCCCGGCGAACGAGCTCCCGGAATCACGTCGACGCTGTTCTGCCCGCAACGCTAGGGAGGGAGCCTTATGTGCGCGCCTCCATGCACGGAGTCGCCCGCACGTGAAGGCTCCCTACGCAACGCCTTTTCTTCGGCGCGCCAGAGGGCGCGCCGTGGCTGCAAGCGTGTGACCTTGCAAGCGTCGTACCCAATGGCGCGCGAGCTTGGGTACGACGCTCAGAACGACGTAACTGATAGCACAGCCAATGGAGACCGCTCGTGACACAGATGCCGAGCGGTTTTTCGTTTCTCCTAGCCATATACAGCTTTCGCTGTAAAAAAACATCCCCAACACTTCCGCGATAACAAAATCATAACATATGACCGTGGTTCTGAAATTTTGTGGCCTTGGTCTATCGCGTCAAAGCGCTTCTTCCGTTACTTTCGCAGCAGTGCATCTAAAAAAAACTTAACTGACAATCATTCAGAGTCCTTGCTGACGTTGCTGCGGCCCTGAAAAAACAATAAATGAAAATGTACGCCAGCTTTCTTTTGTCGCATTCTTACCTTCCATGCTTTCTGGTGATACGAATTTCGGATGATACGAATATTTTTGTTGGTCCCGTGATATTCGTATCACCGAGGTTTCACTGTATACGTCACATTGTAAACGTTGTTAACCTGTTATTGTTACGCAAGCAAGCAAATTCTGTAGTGTGTTTCCCGAGGGATTTAGCTGCTGGATACCTTGGGCAGAAGATAGCAAGCGAGCTTTGACGATGACGAGCATTGTTTCAATTTTATTGTAGCGGGCCTGATACTGTCAATGGCGAGCGGTCACCTCGCTGCGACGATGCTGCAGGGACGTTTTTACACGTTCCTCTCGACACGGCATGTCGAACGCAATGTTATCCGTAACCTGCAGCCTATTTTCGTGCCGCCTGAAGCGCGACTTCACGTAGCCCTGGCGGAAGTGGCTGTTTGTTTTCACGGAAAAACCGCACGAAGCTCCCTGGCACGCACGTGGTCGTCGGGTGCGAGGAACGTGCACATCCTGCCCGTCCCATCGGGTCGAGCCACGTGCCTAACGCGGTGCGGATGGTCGCTGGAGTGTAGCGGGTGGTCGTAGCTGACGACGAAGCGAACGTTGTCCAGCACCACAGCTCTCATCGCCGCGTCGGTCGTTACTAGGACGGCCACCTTGCCCGACCGAAGCGCATCCAACGCCCACTGGCGTTCTTGCTTCGTCTTCTTACCGTGGATACCGACGACCGGCAGGGCCCTGATAGCGCAAAGACCATGCGAGATATTCTACCGTTTCTTGCCTGTCGACAAACACGACGGCCCGGTCACTCTCGTCGCTGATAATGTCCTTTAACAGGGCGATGAGCTTGTTCTCCTTTTTGGCTTTCTCGCAAACGATGACACTGTGTTCTACAAGCCGATTCTGCTGCTCCTCTGTCGCCGCGCCGACGCTGACGTTGACGGCATCATTCGTGAATTCCCGGGCCAGTTCCCGCGACTCCTTCGTTGCGCACGTCAGCCTCACGATAGTCTGACGGTCCGGTCGTACGTTTTCCGCGATGGCCCGAAGATTTCTGCCGAAGCCCATCTCCAGCATGCGGTCCGCCTGATCTATAGCGAGGAACGTACAGCGGCCCAGATCCACCTTTCCTTCCTCCCATGAAGGCTCTGAGGCGGCCTGGGGTCGCGACGCAAATATCAGCGCCTTCCTCCAGCTGCTTCAGCTGCGGCTTCTTCCTTTCGCCAGACAAGAGATGCATCGTTCGAATCCCTAATCCCTTGCTAAGCTCCTGAACAACGGCTTCAAACTGCAGGGCTCGCTCACGCGTCACTGTCAGCACGAACACCGTTGGGTCCGCCAACTTCAAGTACAGACAGATGGTGTTGAGCGTAGGACGACGGCTGGAACGAGGAAGGCCAGCGACTTCCGTTTCGAGGCTGTGCAATCAACGGCAACAAGGTCTCTACCACTGAGCGCTACGGGCCAGCACTGGGCCTGCAGTGCGGTCGGCGACGAGCCAGAGTTGAGGTTCTCGATTGCCTTTGTTACGGATTCTGGGAGGCCGGCTTCGTTCACGTGCAAGATTGGCTTGGGGACACCACCTCCCGTGATGGTAATTTCGCTGGCTACCCGGTAGGCATCCACTTCTTCAGGCGATCTCTGCGCAGTCCTGGTATGTTCTCGGTACAAATCTTTCCGGTAAGTCGGCAAGTGAATGTTGCTCCAGTCCGGCGGGCTCAATGTCCGTCCCACCAGGTCGTCTCCGCGCTGTGGAGTATGGGCGGTATCGCATTGCGAAGTGGTCCCCGTTGAGCAGTTGCGGTGGGCAGCGGTAGGGTCCTCTCCCAGTCGTTCCCTCTTCCGAGTTTTGGCGGATGGTTCCGGGGCCCCTTCGTAAAATCCAAGGCCTTGAGGCAAAGGGCAACGTGGTCGTTTATTGAACGCCATGATCGGCTGACCCTGCAAAACGTTTGCCAGGCGTGTTCACTGTATTCTAACCTGCACTCTATGCATTAGACTGCCCGGGACTTGCTTGCTTGCTTGATCCTTGTCTTGGCACTTACCCACTTCGGGGGATTGGCCATGAACCGGGACTTTCCGGCTGCCTCTTCGCACTTGTTCTTGTTGTCCCTTCTACTGTGGCTCACACCCACTGTGGGAGATTGGCCGAGAATTGAGCGGTCTTGTGAACTGTTATGGAAGTTTAGAATAATGGAGATTAAAGAATAAAAACCTTGGAAATTTGATATGAAATTTTGATGCTCGCTGAAATGTATAAAAAATAATAATGCTTTGCAGGAGCAAAACATATCTTCTTCTTCTTGCTGTTCCTCAAAGAGCTCGTCCCCGCGGGGCTCACTTCTTCGTCGTTCAGCTCTCACACCTTACAAAAAATTTAGGCAGCTTCGCCCTAGTGGTGCCAAGCCTGAAGGAAGGGCGGAGCTGGGCAGCCTTCTTTGTTTCTCTTCGATCTTCTGTTTCTTTCCTCCTCTCTTTCTTTCCTGTTGTTCTTTTTTTCCAGTTTTTTCACTGTTCTTCTGTCTTTATTTTCATTTTTCTTTGTTGTTTTCTTCCTATATTTTCCTTTCTTTCTCTCTTTTTCTATTTGTCGCTTGCTCCCTCTTTCAATTTTTATATGTGGTTTGTGTTGTCGTGTTTCCCTAGCCATAGGAGTAATGTCCGCACTTTATATCATCATCAAGGCGCTCGAAGAACAAGAGGAAGAAGACATCTCTTCGGCGCGAGCGCACGCTCAATATGCTACAGCTGGCTATATCTATATGTAGTTTTGCCTGCGTTACGCCAAGCGACGACGACAGCCTGGCCCGGTAAAGTGCTCCACACTTAAAAGAAGTGCGCAGCTTGCCATATCGGTGCAAGGCTGGGAGAATCAGGAGCTAGTGTTCGACCTAGCTAAGTTTTGCTAGGAATACTGAGCTTTAGCTAGACATGCTAAGTTTTAGATAGCAGTACTGAGTATGGCTAGACTTGGCTAGACATGTCCTGTGACTAGCTATTACACAATGTTGCGCCATTGTAGTCACGTGGCTAAACGTTGCGTGATTTTTAGTCTCGTGACTAGATGTTGCGTGATGTTACGTGATTCCAGTCACGTGACTAGTTACGTGATGTTACGTGATTTTTAGTCCCGTAACAAGTTGTTACGCATTACCTCCAACAATAATGCTACGAGTAGCTTGTTTTTAATCAACTATTTACTATGCAAAGTGCATAGCTTACTATGCAAAGATGGCGCCAGTCCAGCAACAACCGAAAAGCGTCGTTGTCTTATTCCTCTTTCATGCAGCCACGCTGCGACGGCTGTTCTGTATCATGCGATGTCACGTGATTTTAGTCATGTGACTAGTTATTACGTGACTTTTAGTCCCGTGACGTGATGTTACGTGATTTTAGTTCCGTTACTAGTTGCCAAGTGATGTTACGTGATATTTAGTCACGTAACAGACTCGAACAATCATAGTTACTGTATTCAGCGCAGGAGAAATCGGTGCTGTGGGAGCGAAGCAGAGGTTGAAGAGGACAAAGTGAGCGCGTTCCGGTTCATGATGATGATCATTACTGCTCGCACTACTCGGAGCAACGAAAAGCCTCAAATAGCTCATCTCTTAGAAACAAACAATCAAACAAAAACAAGCTCACACCAGTGTAAGACAGAAAGAAAATTTCCGTGGCTACGCTTAGCATTCGTCACTTTTCTGTTCCACTCAGCCTCAACATCGACTTTTTTAGCAGTGCTGGACTTCAGGCTCGCGAAAAAAAAAAAAATGAAGGGAAGAGAATCCCCTCCAATGGGTGTGTGCCATGTGCGGAGGAGAAGAAGAAGAAGAAGAAGAACGCATGCGGCCATATTCGCACGAGCTGGCGCACTGTCGCTCACTCGTGCTGCTGGTGGGCTTCCGGGTGCAACAGAGAGAAGAAGAAGAAGAAGGAGACCAGCTCGAGGAAGAACGCTCGGCAAAGAAGAACGGCGAACGCGACATCGCGGCCTGCTGTGGTGTTGTTGGCTGAGTATTGAGTGGTTTTAGCTTTGAGCTTTTGTTTGTGAGTCTATAGTTGATTATCTGCTTTTGAATTTACCCTAATCTGTTGTGCTGATGTCGACCAATTCTCCTGGTCAGGCGCGATCCGCCTGGTCAGCGTCATTGCCAGCTAATGAACTGCCGTTAGACTTGTTTTTCCGCAGTGGTGTCAGCAGCATTCCCGTGGCACTGGTGCCTACGAATGGAGGTTTCATCAGGCTCACGAACCCCCAGGCTGTCCAGAAGGAACTAAAAGGCACATCAAACCATTTCCAGACCATCACCGACGTGCGCCAATTCGGTCGAGGTGGGATAGTGTGTAGGTCACCGGACCAGACCTGTGTGCAGGATCTGCTTAAATGTACTTCGTTTGCTTCAACTCCGGTGAGTGCTTTCATTCCGCCTCACCTTGCATGTACTAAAGGCCTCGTACGGGGCGTCGACTCCAAATTAAGTCCAGCCGAGACTCTTGACAGGCTTTCCGGAGCAGGCGTCATTTCTATTTACCGATGCAATCGCCTGGTTAACAACGAGAGGATCCCAACTGAATCGGTCATTGCGACATTTGTGGGCACAACATGCCCGTCAGAGATAAAGCTATGGCCTCTGATCTTTCGCGTAGAGCCCCTCGCTTCCCGTCCAATCCAGTGTAAAAACTGCTGGAGATTCGGCCACAGTGCGGGAGGATGCAAATCCAATATTCGCTGCCGCACCTGTGGAGAAAGCCATTCCTCAAGTGAATGCTCCGCAACATCAGAAAAGTGCTGTCTTTGTGGAGGGAGTCACTCCGCAGACTACAATGAATGCTCTGGTCGTGCCCAGGAAATACAAATTCTAGAGATAATTGACCGCCGCCGCTGTTCGCGCAGGGAAGCTATTGATATGGTTAAGGACAGAGCTTTTGGATATTCTGGTGCAGCAGCTCGTCACACTCCCAGTCTAGACTCCAACCTATCACAGACAATTGAATCTGCTGTGGAAAAGGCAGTGGCTAAGGCCATGGATAAATTAATAGCCAACCTCTCCGACTGTTTGATCCAAATAATCTCAAATCAGATGATGCACGGAGTGCAGGCTACTACAGCATCTCAACGATCAGATATTGCCATTGACGCAACTCAACTACATAGCGTAGTGCTGGACAAACTTTCCAAAACTGTAGAGAAGGCTAAGCAGCCTGTTTCACAGGTGCAGACAGACAGTTATACGCCTCAACCAAGCACAAGTAATACCACAGATATGGAAATTGATGTCCGAGCTCATAAACGTACAAGATCCCCTATTTCTGCGGACCTAAAGTCAAAAACTAAAAAGAATGAATCGTCGCTTGTCAGTAATGATAGCAAAAAGGTCGCGGCAGGCGCCTCTGCGGTGCGCTCGGCACCATTGGTCAGCTGAGGGTACTTCAGTGGAACTGCCGTTCTATATTCTCAGCCTCAACCGACTTAAATTACCTTTCTAACCAACTTAACCCTGATATTATAATTCTCCAAGAAACTTGGCTTACACCCGATAAAAATTTTTATTTTACAGGTTTTCGTACTTTTCGATTAGATCGTCAAACACGTGGTGGTGGTTTAATGATACTTGTATCAAGTAAATTATGTCATAGGGCAAAAATCTGTTTCAGAATGTCGGACTCTGATTGTGAACTTATAGCACTAGATTTGTGTCTTCCAGGTTACCACCCTTTTTCAATCATAAATTGTTATTTCCCCACTGGTGTGCAAAGTACGAGCCACCTTGACAGCGTTTTGGCAGCCTGTAGGAAGGAAATAGTGCTCACAGGTGACTTTAATTCGCATCATTTGGCTTGGGGGATAAAGACAGATTTGTGTGGTAGGCGTCTATGGGAGTGGACCATTGACAAAAATTTCTCGTGTGTGAATAAAGGGCATATAACATTCGTTCGGGGTCAGACTCGCTCAGTGCTAGATTTAACGTTTTGCACCAATGCGATCAAGGTTTTGTCATGGTCCGTGGTTGACGCTGCAACTAACAGCGACCACCTCCCGGTAGTTTTTGATATTTCATGCCCAATAACAACTTTAGATCAGCCAACACGCGTATATGTCAACCATAGAAAATTTCAAACCTGTCTGCGTTCTGCCATTGCAAAACTTCAGAATGCCAGTGGTCAAGAAGTTGCATCTAAGATTGGATCCATACTAGAGGAATCTCGGAAAAATTCAGAGTTCGTTATTCCATCGAGTAAACGGTCCTCCTCTCGTTGGTGGAATGATGAATGCACGCGCGATTACAGAAGACGAAAAGCCGCTTGGAAAAAACTTCTCCATAATCAATGCCCAACGAATTGGAAAGACTATCAGTTTTTTGCTGGCGTATTTAAGCGCACTGTTAAGCAAGCGAAAGAAGAATATGACAGTCGGCATTACGATTATCTTTCTAAATCAAACAATAAGCGTGCTTTGTTTGCATATCTACGGACAAGAAAAGTACTGCCAACACCTTTAACATTAGAGTCATGTATCTTTACGCCGCAAGAAATGAATGCCTCGCTGGAAGAGATAGCCAAAGGTTTAGAACGTCGCTTTAGTACAAACCTCTCGGCTACTCGCAACATGCCGGTATCTTCGCATGAATTTACGGAAATTTCTTTATCTGAATTGACTGAGACGGTATTATGTTTACCAAAGACGGCCCCTGGACCAGATGGCATTACGAATTCAATGTTAAAAGTTTTACTTCAGGAATCGCCTAATTCTCTGTTAGACCTTGTGAATTATTCGTTGAAAAACTCATGGATACCGCTAGAATGGAAACTTGCTAAAATTATAATGTTGCTAAAGAAACAAGACGGGGGGTACATTCTGGATAACATAAGGCCAATCGCCTTGACGTCAAATCTAGTGAAATTGATTGAAAGAATTATCCATACTCGAATCAATAGATTTATTGACGAGAGGTCAATTCTAAGCCCCTGTCAAATTGGGTTCAGGGATGGTTGCTCAATATGGAATGCTCATGTTGATTTAGAAAGTCGTATACAATTAGCACGACAGCACAACAAATATGCGGCTTTAGTTACTTTGGACATCGCTAAAGCATATGATACCGTAGAGCATGACATTTTGATAGATCGATTGAAATCCCTCAATTTCCCGGCATACATAGTAGCGTGGATTCACCAATTCCTTGTGGACAGGAAGTTTTATTGTTTTAAAGGCGGCTTTTCATCATCTACTCACACACAAACGAGAGGAGTACCGCAAGGCTCAGTGCTTTCCCCGGTATTATTTAATGTACTAATGAGCACCATTCCACGTCACCAGGAAATAACAACTTATGTGTATGCTGACGATATCGCGTTCTTTGCAACGGCAGATAACATTCAGACCCTATATGAACGGCTTCAGTCTTACCTTAACACCCTGGAGAACTGGCTCGATGACAATCACTTCTTACTGAATCCGAGGAAATGTGCCCTTCTTGTCTTCCCCCTGCAATACCCCGTGAACATCTCATTGTGTTATCATTATGAGGACATACCTCAGGTGGAGTCTATTAAATACCTTGGGGTAATTTATAATGCACCTCTTAACTGGCGACAACACATCGAATATATAGCTGGAAAAGGTGCGCGTGCCGTTGGCATTTTACGTAGGATAAGCAACTACCGCATAGGTATGAGAAGGGATACTCTAGTAATGATATATCGAATGTATGTTCGTCCCGTTTTGGAATTCGGTTGTGTGCTTTTCTCTGGTGCTCCAGCATACAAAATCCGGCCTCTAATCCTTTTAGAAAGAGAAGCACTACGCTTATGCCTTGGCCTTCCTAAAACGGTTTCTAACTGTGTTTTATACCTAGAATCAAGAGTTCCCCCTCTTTCCTGCAGATTCCGAATTTTGACCGTTGAGACATTCTTAAGAATATACGAGTCACCGCTACGCCGATCGGAAACAGTTTTTATTTCCACTCCGGAATTATTTTTCGGTGCTAGATGGCCGCGATTTCACACACCACAAATCATATTTGTACAACGTTTACTGGACCCGCTGAATGTACGTATCAGCGACATAACCCCGACTAGTTATAATTCGCACTCTGTGGATATCCAGTTTGACGACATTTTCCCTAATAATGCAAAATTACTGCCCCGTAATACTCTGGATAGTTTATTGCAAGAACACTTGCAGAGCATCAAAACAAAGGTTATTATCGCTACAGATGCATCACAGTGTGACGAAAAGTCAGGTGTTGGTATATTTAGCCCCAACTTGGATTGGTCATATTCCCTTCGACTGCCTGATTTTATATCCGTATTTGTGGCTGAATTTCTGGCAGTGGTGCTCGCTTTGCGAAAGTTAAACACAGAAATTACATCTGCCGTTATAATAACAGATTCTTTATCTCTCTGCGCTGCACTTTCTGCTGGTGCTCACTCGCAAGTAATAAAGGCATTTAGTGCATTAATACCCACGCACTTGAGAAAAGTTTGGTTAGTTTGGGTGCCTGGACACAAAGGGTTGTTCCTAAATGAAATGGCCGATTCCCTAGCAAAATCGTCAATAAGGGGGGCCAATTTTACCGTGTCTTCCACCGTCCGCTTATGTGACGGCTGCGCGATTTCGCAGGCGTAACTATATGGAAGGCCTTGCAGGCACATCACTGACGAATTCCACCGAATATCGGCACTTATTATATCCCTGGCGGAGATCCTCTTGTGAAACACGTAATCTAGAAGTGTCAATTACGAGGCTGCGCTGTCGGGTGCCGAAACTAAATTTTTACCAACACAGGTCTGGTCAGGCACCTTCTCCATTGTGCGCATTCTGTGGTGAGCTGGAAACTATCGATCATTTCTTTTTGACCTGTAGGCGATTTATTACAGCTCGAACCACCCACCTAGAAACACCTTTACGTGCGCTTGGAATTAATTTATCTGTGCCCGTGATTTTGTCTTTTGGAGCCTCTATTTCTGGGTTTTTCAGTGCGAAGGTTTGTGTGGCTGTGAGGAATTACATCAATGCAACCAATCGATTAACTAGCTAATCTATATTATTATCCTTCTGTGTCGATACATGCACAACATTTTTTTTTTTTTGCAAATGGAAAATAGGGCGTTGATTTAATTTGTCTGGTACTAATACAAAAGTATTATTATTACTTTTATTTTATTATTAGTATTTATTTTTATTTATTTTTATTTTTTTGTTTTTTTTTTACATTTGAGCGACTATCAAAATTTCATATAAAATTTATAAGGTTTTTATTCTATAACCTCATTTATTCTAAAGTTCTGTGACAGTTTATAAGACCACTCAATTCTTGGCCAATCCCCCCACAGTGGGTGTGAGCCACAGTGAAAGGTTAACAAGAACAAGAACAAGAACAAGAACATATTCCACGAGGAAGGAAGACAGAGCGTCGTTCATTTAGCATTCGGCAACGAAGTCTACCAAAAGTGAAAGCCGTAAGTTCACCATCGTGGCAATCCGGGCGCGTTAATAGTACATCTTCAAGACCGATAAAAACGCCATAGAAACAGGGGTGCAAGGAAGGCACGCTCACACACAAATGTGTTATGTGTGTGCGTATGTGGCCCTTATTTGTGTCCTTGTTTCCAGGGCACTGTTATCGTTCTGGAAGCCGTAAGTGTTTGTTGAGGTGTCTGACACGGGCATCTAGAGTAGGATTGAACCTAGGGAAACAAAAAGTTAAGCTCCACCAACAGAGCTGCGTTGCGTTTGCCTTTCACCTTTGTCAAAGAGCCGTCCAAGCTGATTTCCATGCGAAGCGTAATATCTTTCTTCAAAGGCATTATTATTAATATATGGAAAATACGATTTTATCTTCCCTGCTGAAATATAACGTTCTGGTCGGGGGTTCGATTACGGCCGCGGCGGTCGCATTTTCGATGGAGGCGAAAATGCTTAAGAGCCCGGTGTTTATATTAAGGTGCACGTTAAAGAACCCCAGGTGGTCGAAATTTCCGGAACCCCCTCCACACTACGGCGTCCCTCATAATCATATCGTGGTTTTGGGACGTTAAACCCCTACAATTATTATCAATCTTCAACAGGATGACATCAACGAGGCCGCCGTTGCCTGCAGCCCCTTCGGACCAACCGGCCCGACAGGCACCTGTGCAGAGTTCAACATGGCCGGACTTTCCAGTACGTACAATCACACTTTGGCTCGCTTTTATCTGGCGTAGTTTCCCTACGCAAGATTCTTTTAGAAGCAACTGCAGCGCGAGTGTCTCCCAGAGGTTCGACTGAGGCGGCGTGTAAGCATGCGAACGGCGGGGGGACAGTGGTGCTTTGAGCAAGTTGGTTGTTCATGCCGAGATATTTGCAGCGCAGAAAAAACAAAATTACGCGGACAGAAGAGAAGACGCGAAAGACGAAGCACTGAGTGGTGCGACGAAGCTGCTCACAGCTTACGCCAGAGATAATGGAAACCAGAGATAAGGGCCAGATTAGGTTCACAATGTCTAAGTGTAGCATCTGTTGCTGTGACTAAAAAAAGAACTCATGCGCTTGTTTCGCGCATGACAGTCCCGGGTGATATACACGCAATCCTTTTTGTTATGTTTTTGTTATTTCTTTGTCACGTGTCCATCATTATGTATTCTTTCCTTCAATAAATTACAGTTGTCAGTCAGCGCTTTGTCTATGGTCTCTCCTCTTCTGTCCACGTTTTTTCTGCGCTCTACGTATGTGTCTCGAGATGGGGGAGAGTCTATTTGCTCCTAAAGAGTTTACGGTCACGTGTCCTGAACGGCAACGTCATGTATGACGTCAGTGGTCGAGCGGCGAGCGTCAGTGTGTACCATGGTTCTGGCACAAGTGTTGCTGGCAAAATGGGCGGAACCTCCAAGCGGCACGGCGTTAATTATTGGCGCCCCAGTGGCGCGGGCTAACCAATAATAATAATAATATCTGGCGTTTAACGACCGAAAACCACGATATGATTATGAAGGACGCCGTAGTGGAGGGCTCCGAAATTTTCGACCACCTGAGGTCCTTTAACGTGCACCTAAATTTGAGTACACGGGCCTCAAGCATTTCCGCCTCCATCGAAAATGCGGCCGCCGCGGCCAGGATTCGATCCCGCGATGATGGGGTCAGCAGTCGAGCGCTATAACCACTAGACCACCGTGGCGGGGTCATGGGCCGACCAGTGATACTGGCAATAACGCGATACACATGCAACACCATGCAGAACTTTCCCGTTAATTCCAGTTGTTAGGCGGTCGTATGAAAAAAATTACACCAACTCCCGCTAAAGGGAACCATGTGTAGATGTGAAGCAGCGGGCGCTAACGCTTACACTGGCGGCGGCGTTGACGCTGGCGCTCATCGCAGCGTTGCGCAGGAGAGAAAACTGGGGAGGCGCAAAGCAGACAGTGATGGAGCAGTGTTTCCTACTGGAACATGCCAATCGCTGCTAATGGGCAATGAAAGACAGAAGACTCCGACTGGACACAGAGACCCGCACTCCGCTTTTAGTTAACGCGCACGCTGCGAATTTTTATTGTTCAACAACGCACAGGAGAAATCTCCCACCGGCACCACCTTGGAGGTCAAGATCCAGTGCCATATATACGGGGTGGCCAGTGAACGGCTGTGCAGCGCGAGCAGACGGTTTTTTCAACCAAGAAACTCGCTAGCAGACGCTGCCTACGTCGGCGTCGCGAGGCGAGAGAGGGGGGAGCGTAGGAGAGCAGAGAGAGGGGGTGACACGTATGCGCAGTGGGAGTGTGAACGCTGTGGGCAGGGATGCGTAGAGGAGAGAGGGGGGGGAGCGTAGGAGAGGAGAGAGAGGGGGGGGACGCGCATGCGCAGTGGGAGTGTAGACGCCGCGGGCAGGGATGCCTAGAGGAGAGAGGGGGGAGTGTAAGAGGGGGAGAGAGGAGGGGAGGCGCATGCGCAGTGAGGGTGTGGTTGCCGCGGGGAGGGATGCCTAGAGGAGAGAGAGGGGGGAAAGGAGGTTTTTTATTTTTATTTTTTTTAAAGGGTTTGCGCATGCGCAGTAAGGGTGGGCACGCGGCACACCACCACCACCACCAGATTAAGCTTCGCCATAAGATGCTTCACATCTAAAAGGGAACCATGCGTAGATGCGAAGCAGCGGGCGCTAACGCTTACACTGGCGGCGGCGTTGACGCTGGCGCTCAACGCAGCGTTGCGCAGGAGAGAAAACTGGGGAGGCGCGAAGCACGCAGTGATGGAGCGGTGTTTCCTACTGGAACATTACAATCACTGCTAATGGGCAATGAGAGACAGAAGACTCCCACTGGACACAGAGACCCGCAGTCGGCTTTTAGTTAACGCGCACTCTGAGAGTGTGGTCGCCGCGGGGAGGGATGCCTAGAGGAGGGAGAGGAGGTTTTTATCTTTATTTTTTTAAAGGGTTTGCGCATGCGCAGTAAGGGTGGTCACGCCGCACACCACCACCGGATTAAGCTTCGCCATAAGATGCTTCACATCTAATAATTTGATATTCGATTCTCCGTCCTGTAAATCCCGAATGACGGATATGTTTCAATGTGCTCTATTCCTTTCCTTTTATTGGTTAGTTTGTTTGCTTGGTTATACGTTTTAAAAAAGTAACATCGTTGCAAGTTCACAGTTCTGCTTCCTGTTTCTCTGTTTTTAGGAGCGTAGCTCCTTAGGCCGGCACCCCGCCGTCTCCGTTGAAGCTCCCTGGCATGGTGCCAGCTGTAGCGTCTCCCCCTCACGCGGGAGCATAGAGTTTCCTATAAATACACTAGAGGGAACTATGGCGCTAGTGTCTGCGGGGGCTGCAACACAGGGCGCTTCAGCCAGCATGGGAATCATGGGTAGTACACAAATTTGCCTAGTCTTGCCTAGTCTTCGTTCTTTTGGCTGCGTCTGGCTTGAATTCGCTTTGCCGCAATACGAAGTTCAGCAAAGGTTTTGCAGTTACACTTCACCGCCGTTACCTTTTATGCTCACGAATCCAAATACGCTCACGAAGTTCCCAACGGTCCATTCTTTTTTCCAAAAAAAAAAAACGAAAGCGCAACAATAAACAAAGCCACAAGTGCGTTCGAAGCCCGCAAGCACGAAGACTAGGCAAATCCGTGTACTACCCATCATTCCCATGGTGGCTGAACGATCGCAGCGCCAGAGGCCCCTCTAGTTAATTTTAGGAAACTCTATGCGCGGGAGGATAAACGAGCTTTATGAGCGCTGGAACGCGGATGGCGTCTGCACGATGGGCAAAGCGCGAGAATACGAACGCATGCGAAACGGAGGCAGATTAGTCTCCCTCTCCCTCTTTCTTCGACTTGCCCTCTCCGCTCAAACCGGCGAACGCGCGAAACCATCACTTCACCCTGTCGTCCGCCCAGTGGTTGGTACGTTGCCTGGACAATGAAACGCCGCGCGCGCGTCCCATTTCTAAGGAGCTTCGCTCATCGGTTGTATTCGTACACGGAACAACTGCTAGTTTTTGCTTTTGTTTTCCACCAATGGGATGGTTCATTGACGTTAAATGCAAACTGTGCGTTTTCTTACATACTGACGTATCCTGCACCGAACACGTTCCTTCATTATAAACACCACAACGCTTGCAGGTCCCGCCTTCCAGGCGCGTCAAGGTAGCTCCAGTGGCGCAACCTATGGAGGTCCCGGCCGCAACGCAGACGCCGTTCCCCCACCGACTGCCGCTGGCGCCGGTTGCGCCACAAGCGGCTGCGAACCCAATCTCCACTAGAATGCCTCAAACACCCGCGATTGGTCTCAACATGGCGCGTAGTCCCGTTCCAGCTGCGCAGCCGGGGAGGTAAGCGTTCAATTTTAACAACGCAGCTGTTCCCAGTCGAGGCTTCTCGCGCGAAGATGTCGCAGCGTAGGTCACCTGTGCTTGCTGTGGGGCGAGAGTGGGACTCGATGGCATGGGGAGGGCTGTGCCATGCCAAGATGGCTGAGGGCGAGGGTCGGTGGAAAGATGAACCAGTGAGAGGAGCGCAAAGATGGGTTAGTGTCAGCCTGATGTACGGGGGGGAGGGGGGGGGGGGTCAGGTTAGCTCTTTCAACTGTTTTCGTAATGTCTAGTTGACTATTAATTTTTTAACAGCGGTGCTGTTATGGCGCTATGACACAGTCACTCAACAATGCGGGGTTTTGAGGGAAGAATAGAAGTAGAGGGTCTATTGTGCCTACACATATATGAAAAATGGATTGTAAAGGAGTAAAAATATTTCAATGCAAAATAATTCCTAGAAGTCGCCTGCAATAAAATCCGTCCACCACCGGCGACCACCATTTTGGCATGGCGTGTGGGACGTCATGTGCTGCATGGAGAGGAGCCATCGTCTTCTACCAACGTTTCAGCCACAGTAAACTGTTTAATTTCAATGGCAGGCTGAACAAGGCTGAAATAGTTCGACTGCATGCGCAGTTGACCACTGAAAGAAATCGTTACCTGGAATGCCGGTGCTCGTACAGCAAGCAGCTTGTTACGTCACGGCTCGCGAGAGCGCCAGTTTTGCCCAACTCTGACAACACTAGTATGTTTTTCAAAATATTCATAAGTTAATTTCTGAGCCGTATGCGGTAAAATTTCGCCAGCTCGTTTGTGAACGCACAGGGATTAACCCACATAAGACATATTGTGATCGAAAATTGGGTGTCAAGGGCTCTTTAAAGCAGATGTAAATCCCTGGGGATCCGTCGACCACACATTCTAGCCCAGCTGCGAAAGCTAAGCCTGAGGAGAGCGAGAGCGTGGGTGAAGCTAAGTGGGTGAGAGGGAAGCCTAGTGAACGACTTCAGCCTGGTAGAAAAATGGTAGTGACGTGCAGAGGGTGAATTTTGGTATACACGATTTTGTTTTCGATTCATGGGCGCCGCCATCTTGGACTGATGAGCGATTGTTTTGCCGGTTTTCTATGTGGTAATATGAAATGATCATGGTCATGAAATGTTGAATGTACCGACCCAAGTGTTTTCGTGTGCGCGAGTTCACCGTAGCACTGTTTGTTCATTTGATACGGATACAAAACTGCAACGTTATCAGTCTAAGATGGCGGCGCTTGAGCGCGTTCAGAAAATAGTGTATAGAGAAGGGTAGCAAAGGCAAAGCTATGGAGGGAGTGGAGCTGGTGGTGTGGAAAGGACGATATAGCAATAGCGCGATTGGCTGCGCCGGTGAAAGGAGTCGACCAATGGTAGCGCTCGCTCGAGCGCAGGTGGGGTTGGGGAGAGTGGAGAAAGGGCGTGTTGAGCGTGGTCGAAAGCGGAGGAAAACTCGCGCCGATGCCGCCAGCTTCACTCTTTGATCAGAATTCGCTACTTTTAGTCAGTTGAAGCTGCGTACAATTTTTTGAAAATCAATATCCGAGTGCCGTTTTTGCGCTTCAGGGACGATACGAAGCCCCTGATCTCCGATAAACCAGTTTTTTTTTTAATGTTAAACGTGCAACCTGCCACTAACATCAAACATCATATTGCAGATACACAGCGGAGTGCTTTTAAGACTTCTGCTTAGGCATTAAAGTTGAAAGCCCGTTTGTCTCTTTCTTGAAGAAAGTAAGCTTCCCCTTCAATTCAATTTGGTGCTGCGCCTCAAGACAAGGTTGCTAAAGGTGGTGCACCCTTTACAGGCGACAAGCAAGCGAAAATAGGCAAGTCGCAACAGTAGACGAAACCAACGATTTGTGATGCGCGATTATGCCTTCCGTGCACCTGAAAGCTTGGTATGCTACTTCAGTGATTCATTCAGAAAAAAAAAGAAATCAAGAAAAAAAGTTCTTCCGGCCCTGTAAACAGGGTGAGTTTTCGTGTTCTCAGCTCATAAGATTATGAATCTCATCTCATCCTCAGAGGTCCTCTGCAACTTTTTTCGAACCCTTTTCGCGGTGACTGGGCTACTATTTAAAAAAAAAAATAAATAACTGTCGGCCTCCGTTATAACATTCGCAATACTGCAGGCAAAACGTTGTGTTAACTGCGCCACCGGCGAAGGAGACCGGAAGCCGCCGTACCAGAAGTGGCAAGAAATCTGTTATGGGCGAAGGGGCTGCCGCGACCGGTGAAGCCGAAGGTGTGGACAGCGGTGGTCGCCGAGTACAACCAAAGTAAGCCCTTTCGCGATTACGGTAGAACGTTGATTTCGAGATGAAACAATTATCTACTACTGATAACTTTAGCCACGCATGCATTATTAGTAACTGCAGCTAAAGTGGTTGCTTGGGCGCGAGTTGGTACGACATGCTTCATAAAAAAACAGCGCAAAAAACGGAGGACAAGAGAAAGAAGGACACAGACGGGGCGCTGACTTACAACAAGATTTATTTGCTAGAACCGCGCAATATATACTTGTGCAGTATCTAACAAAAAAGGAGGAACGATAAAATGGTAACAAAACGGTAAAAAACCATGCATACATCATCATCGTGATAGCGCATCATGAACATTACGTGTGCCAGCATTCTGAAGGAAATCAATTTCTTTCTGCGACAGAGCGATTGAAGGCCTGCTAACACACAAGCTGCCCAGCCAAGCCATTTCCGCAGCCTCATAAATTTCACGTATCATCTGGCCCCGATGACGCCTAACCACCACACAATGCTGGAAGTCGGGAGAGCAGCCGCAGTCTCGGCAATGAATGCCAAGATGGCCCGACATCGTTGAAGAGACACTGTGAGCGTGCTCTTTCAGGCGCTCATTTAAACACCGGCCTGTTTGGCCGATGTTACCTCTTGCTGCAGGACAGGGGTAGGGAGCACACCACCCCTTCAAATAATAATAATATCTGGGGTTTAACGTCCCAAAACCACCATATGATTATGAGAGACGCCGTAGTGGAGGGCTCCGGAAATTTCGACCATCTGGTGTTCTTTAACGTGCACTGACATCGCACAATACACGGGCCTCTGCCATTTCGCCTCCATCGAAATGCGACCGCCGCGGCCGGGATCGAACCCGCGACCTTCGGGTCAGCAGCCGAGCACCCTAACCGCTATACCACCGCGGCGGACTCCCACCCCTTCAATGCAAGGAACGAACCTGTTCCGATGCCTGGTGTGGCATGCTCGCACTCTCTGGGACCCAGGATTTATGGCCTTGCACAACCTAGCCAGCCTTTTTGGGGCCGAAAAAACCACGTCTACTTCGCACCTGCTGCCCATTTTTTTGAGGCTGTGGGTGACGCCGTGGATACAGAGAATAACGACAAAGTTTCGTTTGTCACGTCCCTTTTCCGTTGCACGGGTGCGAGCGCTAGTCTCTGGGCTCAATCTGATTTCTCTGAGCAGACGCTCAGCAACGGCGGTCGAAACGTACACCGGGAAACCAGCCTCAGTGCTGGTTCATCGGGACCAGATGATACGTAAAATTTATGAGGCTGCGGAAATGGCTTGGCTGGGCAGCTTTTGTGTTAGCAGGCCTTCAATTGCTCTGTCACAGAAAGAAATTGATTTCCTTCAGAATGCTGGCACACGTAATGTTCATGATGCGCTATCACGATGATGATGTATGCATGGTTTTTTGACCGTTTTGTTACCATTTTATCGTTCCTCCTTTTTTGTTAGATACTGCACAAGTATATATTGCGCGGTTCTAGCAAATAAATCTTGTCGTAAGTCAGCGCCCCGTCTGTGTCCTTCTTTCTCGTGTCCTCCGTTTTTTTTTGCGCTGTTTTTTTTATGAAGTAGTAACTGCAGTTTGCTTTTACTATCGTTTTAGTACCCCATAGTTGCGTTATCGTTTCTGGTATTGATACAACAAACTTAAATTATTTTGGCGTGAGGACCAAGCTGCTGACTTTGGCATGTAGTATAGCCTATTTATAAAATTACACTGGTGGGTCTGAACTGCGCGCTGCAGGCCTCAGCGCAAAGAGGAGCCCGAGACGCTCTGGGAGCGGTGGTGGCCATTCGCCTTCGCCATGTCGCCTCCACAGCGGGACGAGATGGCCATCAAAGAGACGTAAGCTGCTTCTAAACCTCTCCACGGGTGCAACTTTGTTAAAATTCTATTGAGATAGCAATTATATGGACCCTTCAAGTACATTTTTGCCGTCGGCGTCGGCGTGGCCGTGAGGTCCTTTATACAGTCAAAAGGCGATAACATTTTCCTTGCGCGTCGTATGTTCTAGGTGCGAGGGAATACATGCGAGGGCAGCTGACGATCATGGCTGAAGCTGAGAGTAAACGCGCCGGCCGTCTTCCGTCGCACAAAAAGGTCCTTGCGAAGGGCCCCAGAGGATGTGTTGGGGGGGGAGGGGGGTGGGGAGGAGCTGCGTTGCTGCGGCTAGAGACAAAAAATCATTCGTTTTTCAGAAATTTTCAGGCGCATAATGGTGTCACTTTCGCAATGCAGTTATAACCTGACGTGGAAGAAGAGGCCTTTGTCCTGAAGTAGATATAGAACATGATGATAGGTAATGATGATTGTTAACTAATACGACGGGGGTGATAGAGATGACCCAAGTTCGTGAAATGTCTGAGACTCGCGGTAGCTGCTTGTACCAGATCTATGACGTCCTTAATCGTGTCATTTCTTTTTTAGTTTTCTTCCATCGCTAATAAGGACACCTCGTCCTACACCGCATCATTTCCGCCGTGTTTATGAGCATGCAATTAATACGTTATCTCACTCGCAGGGACAAACGTCGGAGGGAGCGGTTAAGGAAGCTCCGAAAGTACGACGAAGGACGCGACCTGGAGCAGTAAGTGATCTGTCATTCACTTTACGTTCTTATCCAACACCGATTAAGGGGCTTGGGGCAACCGTGCAATCTTTATTGAAAAAACTTTGACGAATAATGGAGCGGCGTTAAAGCTGAATGCTATCAGTGACAAAATACACAATCGCGTTTTCAGAACTTATACTGCGGGATGTACAGGTGCTCACAGGATAACACGGAACGCCGGACAGGTGGCCACTCGCCGGCGGAACACTCTGGTGGTCTGCGCATGCGCGGTTTTCCTAGTTTCCCTATCAAGCATGCCTCACTCCATAGTGCATCCGAAATGGTGTTGCCTTGTGCCAAAAGGCACAAGCCATTTGTTGGGCCAACCCTAGTGGCCCAACGCTAAGATGCGCCTAACGCAAGCTGTTTATGCGCCCGCGCTGGAGCACGCGCGCTCGTCCGTGCGCTTTCGAGTGCTTGGACACCTTTCACTTTTTCTTCCGCTTGGCGCCATTTATATCTCCGATACCACTATAATGTATAAACCGTATATTTATGACGCCCGGTTGTGACTACCGCTGGCTAAGCCCTGTGCATGTATTGCTTAGCGCTAAGAAGCAGCTAAAGCGAGCCTTTTTGCGCAAGGCAACGCCACTCTAGATGCACTAGGGAGCGAGGTCTTGATAGCTCGGGATGCCGCGCATGCGCAGACATTGGCACTATTCTATCTGTCGGCACGCTCCACCGGCGAGCGGCCGCCAGTCCGGCGTTCCCAATAATTCTGTGAGAACCTGCACTGTCATGAGCAGAGGGAATGGATCCCTACGAGAGTATGTTTGAGAATACGAGAGTGCCACCCGGGGCTGTTGTTTCACAAGTTATTATTATTATTATCATTATTATTATTATTATTATTATTATTATTATTATTATTATTATTATTATTATTAATATTATTATTATTATTATTAGCTTGGTGCTTCACATTACGTGTCCCGATTGTTGAAAACGACATATAGGTTTCATGACTGCAAAACACCGCGAAAAACGAAGACAGACAGACAGTACCAAGCATTGAACCTGGTCCTGTCTGTTCCTCCTGTGTCTTGAAATCCATACCAACAGTCCGAGTGAGTCCCAGACCCTTTTCAAAGACAGATAGGTCACCTCTTCATGGCAATCGTATACAGGTTCACCGACTCGAACATGGACGACTCCAGCCAGGGCAGCGGGAACGAACAACGCGCAGCTCCAGACACGCCAGCCGGCCACTACTCCAAGGCGCACCCGAACTACAAGAAGCTTCGGCTGCCCAGCGGACGCCGAGTGGACATCACCAAACGAAACTATTTCCTCAGGTGTGCACCTACGTTAAATATATCCCATGCATTTCCACCGCTTTCGAAGAAAAAAAAATTAGAAGCAGTCAACAAGACGGCGGGTAGCGCTGGCCATCAACTGAATTTTTCTCGTTCTTCTATTTCTTTCACCTGAACTTTGTCAATGTTTTTTATTAACGCCTTAGATGCCCCATGGAATGCTAGAAGTAGCCGTCGGCGTCGGTGTCAACACGAGTGATGCAGAAGACCATCATTATCACGCGAAGACGTCAGCATATGATGACGTCATGATGTCACAGATCACCAAGTTCATGACGTCATTGTGACGTCACTATTACGTCACAACATGGCGTCACACGATGGCCTCATAACATGAAATCGTCGTTTGTACGAAGGCGGGCTTATTCCCGGACGCACTACAAAACCATGTCAGGTGAAGAAAGCTTCTAATGCCTCCGATCTCAGAGCCAGTGAAAAACCACGTTCGGCGCATGAAGCAATCGGGGCGCATCAAAACTGCCACGTGGTTGTGACGTCGAAGAAAGTAGCAGTCATTCAGTTGAAGACGAAACTTTTATTTGGGCGAACCTGTGCCCGAGAAACAGAAAGTCAAATTACAAGCGATGCACATTGTGTACTGAGAGCGGCAAACAGAGCGTCGGCCATCGTCGATAATCTGACAAGCAGTACAGCGCGTCGGCTTTTATTGCGATAGCAATTATATGGACAGTCTCGACGGGTTTTTGCCGTGGTCGTTGCCGTTGCCGTTGCCGTCGCCGTTGCCGTCGCCGCCGTCATGTTGCGTATGAAGTCCAAATTGATAAGAGCCCCCTGCGCATCGTACGTTCTACCAGCGGGTAATAGCGCTCGAGCGGGAGCGATGAACGCGGCTGAAGCGGAGATCAAACGAGCCGGCCCATCTCCGTCGCTCCTAGGCTCATGCAATAAGATCCTCCCAACTGTTCGACCGACCGGCCCCGCTCGTCGTTCGCGAGCGTGAAAAGACGCGAGGAGGAGGGGGGGGGGGGTTCCCCTCGAGCGAACTTCGATTTTACGAGCGCGGTCGTCGCTGGCGCGCGCGTTATCTCCCTGTCTCGGCAGCCGACAGCGGGCGGCCGGTATACCCTTCTACGTGCTGCGCTCTCAACGCGAAGATAATGTGGTGTGAAGAGTGTCCTGGAGCAGCCGGTATTCTCTTAAACCTAGCGTTTTCTAGAGTTACGTGAGATCGGATCCAAAAGATTTAGCTGCCGGCCTCACTTCGTATAACATTACAATTTGTTGCTTTCGCATTCATTGCTTCGCCCTTGTGGTGAAACTGACTTTTTATACATGTCCTATCAAAGATTCCAGCGTTATTGTTGGTGGCCGCGTAAGCTCTGACTGTTCGCGACCTACGTGCAACCTTAACAGAATATCTCAAGTTATCTCGAAGCTTCTCAAACACTGCTGCGTGGCCTGCACCGAGCGTTGCTTACAGTCTTTGTGGGTGAAACCCGAATGAATAAAAATAAAACACGCGTGGCAATACAGTGAAGCGAGAAGAAGATGATGATGGCTTTCGCCATCCAGTCGTATTAGGCTAATGCATAAGGGACGATGTGACCTTCTCTTGTCCATAACCGGGGAGCTACAAGAAGTATACAATACAAGCAACCGAAGATTGTGCTAAAAGTAATACGATCAATAGTTTGCAGCGAAACAGTTAAGGAGCGTATCGCATCAGTCCAATAGCGCGGAAGTAAAAACCTGCGTACGGTGTTGCGCTCTGCATCACCGATGAAAAAGAAAGAAAAGAAAGCTTGAATCCGGGTTCCAATATCTCAATGCCTAAGTTAAGACAGCTGATGAAAAATAGACGATGAATACCACATGATGACATGCAAATATTTTTTCTTTGTGGTCATGATTAAACATTTGTTCATATGTTTTTTAGTAAACATGTTCTACGTTTTTTTATTCGACCTTGAAGCAGCCTTATATCTTCTTTTAGGCAAGTTCGTGTCGCATTCTCAGATTATAAGAATACGGAAAGAACGGCCCAACTTTGGTTTTACAGCGCGGTGAAAAAGAAGGAACCTTTGCTCTTTCCGTCTCCCTTTTTTTTTGGGGGGGGGGGGGGGGGGGGAGGGTCCTTTATTGGCCATTCCTTTCTTTTGTATACCACCACGATGTAACAGGTTTGAAGATGTACTTTAGTAGCTTCGGCTTCACTAACCGTCTAACTTGAACCGCAGGAAGTGGCGGGACAAGAAGGTCAAGACCTCGTACCAGCCTTTCATCATCCTCGGCGGTATCTTTCTGCTGGTCTGCCTCATCATATACGCCTACAAGGAGAACATCCGTGAGTGCAACTTTAGCCTATACAGGAAGGGGCTTGGTTCGTGCACGAATCCGCGAGCTGTCCTTAACGAGCAGGGAGAGATGGCGCGCACACTAATAAGCACGACGCAGATGAACTCACTCTTGGTGTGGAACTAAAGAGAACTATATTCTCTCTTTAGCAAATCCTGAAAGAAAATCGGTCTATTAAGGACACTAGATTCAAGGAACCGTATGTCCTAGCCCGTAGCCAGGAATTCTTTTTTTTTTTTTGGGGGGGGGGGGGGGGGGGGCACTTGCTGAAGGCCTTGAAAAATACCTATTTTCATTATTTTCCCTTCGCTAAAACTCCAGATTCATCCGAATTTCGGGGGGGGGGGGGGGGGCTAGCCCCTCCCCCCTAGCTACGGGCCTGGTCCTAGGGGAGGGTGCTGAGCGGCACCCTCCCCTAGGACATGCGGTTGTGCGCCGCCTTTGAGTTACACGGTGGATAAACGTTTCAATCAACTTTAGAACGATGGCTTCAATGCTCTTCTTGCGTTTAGTAAAGAGATTAAGTGTTATTACATGGGCAAGGTCCTCTTAGAATAGCATAGGATGCATGGATAAACTTCCACTCCCTTTTTGTGTATATTTGTGATGTGATAGCACAGTTGTTTCTTATATTTACAATGTACAGAAATATTTATATGTCTATTTCGTTTCATATGCGTGTCAATTATGTATTAGTGAATTGTTATGTTGATTAGCTGAAGTGTAGCTACTGCCTTGGTCTTGGTAACTATTGTGTATAAATGTCACCTTTAATTAAGTGTGTCTTTTTAAGTGTCCTAATGCATATATTTCTTATGACTGTTCACGGCACTGCCATGTATTAGGGAGTCGGGATTTCCGTCAAGCGACTGGTGCGGCGTTTAGTCCCGTCCTCTCATTTTTTGAGCACGGAAAATAAAGATGAATGAATGAATGAATGAATGAATGAATGAATGAATGAACTGCGCTCGTACAGAGCGTCGCTGACAGCACCGCCCGAAACGCGCTGTGCGCTCTTTTTCTGAAAAATAGGGGCAGGCACGCTAACCCAGAGAGTGGCTGGCGTATGAAGCGAGTACGGTGGCGACAACCCAAAGCGATTGGAAGCGCGAAGCCTTGCGTGCCGTATTCTAAAATTAGAGTTTTAAAATAGGGTACGCAAAGCGTAGGGAGGGCGTTTGCAGGCAAAGCGTAAAAATTCGGCGAATTGACACTAATTCGTAAAACTGGATTAAAAATCGTGTTTATTTTGAGCGAAAATCACATTTTAGGTCAAGACTGCCATGTCGGCCTTCAGATGAGCAGTGGCAAGGGAGAGGGGGGGAGAGGTTTTGACGCCTTGCCGGGAGCCGCATAAGACAGCCATGCGGGCCGCATGCGGCCCGCATGGCTGTCTCCGCGGTTTGCCGATGTAGGGAGCATATTGTGTCTGTGCATATGCGAAAATGTACAGTCGAGCGCGATTTGAAGGTTATCGCGCGAGCATCGACCAAAAACTGCAACAGCGCCGCGTCCCAGAATACTCTTCCAAGGAGAGGGTGGTATCACGCAAGCTTCGCTCACTCTTTTTGCAGTTCCTTAAGCTGCGCGATCACTCCCGTCTGAGGAAGCTGCTTAAACGAAGCAGTACCAAGCACCAGCTTTAACACATCCTTCCCAGAAATTTTGTAATCAGCCGCGCAGATAAGAGCCCACGAAGAATACGCTTGATCGCAACGAATTGAAGGCTCAAAATAGAGAGAAAGTGTGTAGAGTTCGTCGTAGGGGCGATTGTTGTCGCATGGAACAGCCAACGAGGGAGAGAAGAATGCGCAATCTTGATTTTCACTGTTCCGAAACGTGCCGCTAGGCCCCTGGGACGTTAGACAGGTCGACGCTCGCGCAATAACCTTCATATCGCGCGCGATTGTACGTATGGGAAAAATAGACTCGAAAAGAATAGTGCAGTTCAGAATGAGCCCTAGCAGTCAGAGGCGATAAACCCCGCCTACCGCCGGCGACCACCATTTTGCCGTGGCGTGTGACGTCATGTGCTGCGTGGAGAGGAGCCGTCATCTTCTACCAAAGTTTCAGATGCTGAAAATCGTTCAGTTTCAATACCAAGCTGAAGAAAGCTGAAATAGCTTGATTGCGCGCACAGTTGACCACGCAAAAGAAAAAAAAATAATAATCGCTTGCTGCAATGCAGAGACTCGCAAATCAATGCAGCTCGTTACGTCACGGTTCGCGAGTGCGCATGCTCATAAAAATATTCAAAAATTAAGCGATTAACCATCTCCGCTAAAATTTTTCCTGCTCGTTTGCGAACGCACAATGATTAAACCAGATAACAGATTCTGATTGAAAATTGGTTGTCATGACCTCTTTAAAGGGGCCCTGCAACACTTTTCCAAGTAGTCATGCAATGGATTCACTAAAGGAGCTTATTGCCTCACGAATTCACCGCTGCAAAAATTTTTAGAATCCATCCAGTTCGAGCGGAGTTACAAAGGTTTGTCGCACGCTACAATTGCATTCTCTCTTCCCTCGTCCCGACGAAAGCGCTGGAAGCCAAGCAGGGAGGGATGGCACGGGGAAAGAAAATACGTCACGCGCGCCTCGTGACCTTGAGCACTTTACGCGGCTTTTCAGTTCGATCGCACGCGCGCACGCGTGGAAAAGTCGCGGCCTCCCGCGGCGGCCCCAGTAACGACCGAGCGCGCCATGCTCAAATCAGCCAATGGCTGATACAATGGCTGTGACGAGTGATTTTTGAGCTTGTAGCGTCATTTGTCGAGAGAAGAGAAAGCAATTCTTAGCTGACTTTGAGAATTTATTGTGAATTCCATGCCGCGTGCTGCGCTGTAATATTTAGCTCGCGTGTTCTCGGGAGCCTCGACTACCGATCGGCAGCGTTTTCTGACCGTGCTCAAAAAGTGCTGCAGGGCCCCTTTAAAGAGTGCGACAAACCCCTGTAACTCCGCTCGTGCTTGAAGGATTCTAAAAAAAAATGTGCAGTCGATTCGCGAGGCAATGAACGCCTTTGATGGTGCCATTCGATGATTACGTAGGAAATTGCTGCAGGGCCCCTGTAATATGAATATGTCAATAAAGCATAAAAAGGCGCACACTTTTCACGGCACAAGAAGGCGGGCAAACGGCAAGCTAATAAAAAAAAAACGACTTTAAATACCTTTTCAGCGTGTGTTCTCTGACGCCTCGTCATTAGTGATATAACTGCACTGAAGCAAAACTTCGAAATCCGATAACGAGCCCTCAGTTCGACTTTGTTTTTATCCTTGCATGATTATAGCATTATTGTTAATCTCTAAACTGTTCTCTGCATGTCGTCTCGTCTCCTGACTGAAGCCTGGCTTTACAACCTTCTCAGCGGATGTGAGTATTCCCTTCTTACCATCCTGATAATGGCAGATTTATGCCAGACATCTACTTAAAGAAAAGCTGTAGTCTCTCTGCGCATAACTGGCGGCTAAGTGTGAGCCATCATACTTCGCCGCCGCTACAGTGTCATGAGCACTTGAAATATATCACGCATAAAAAATCCACCCTCCATAGTGCAAAACTGTGTGACGGGCGGTACATGGCTATTCATATTTTCCCATAAGTGTGTTTCTGTGTTGTCTCTTAAATAAATTTTTAAATGCGAAGCATTTTTAGTAAACTTTGCGGCTTTGAGCGTATCTATTTATCTAGCCGCCTACGACTGTGCGGTCGTGGCCGTTTCCTTAACGGGATGTGTACCAAAATTAGTATGGCATGACATGATTGCATGACCTACACGAATGCCAGGTTGTAACAGGAAAATCATGATATGCATGTCACGTACGGCATGACTTACATGCCAAGCCTATGGTGCGCTCGCGACCATTTCGCTGGCTTGATACACACCAAAATTTGTATGGCTCGACACGAGTTTATTTCGAAAATTAATGCGGGTGATAACATGAAAATCATGACCTGTATGTTATGTACGGCATGAATTTCGCCCCACGCTCCTGGTGCACTCGCGTGATGAATGCCTCGATTTGCCCCAAAAATAAACAATGCCGTGTACGCGTCTACTCGCTGGTTGCTTCGCATTATATTGATTCCCGCAATGCGTGGGATCTGTCCAACTTTTATCCCATCACTGACGTGAACCAAAAACGGGGAAAAATACTGCTTGCACGATAATAGGATACTTATGGGCTGTGCTCTTGCCGATAAACACGAAAATTATTTTAGTTTTTGCTATCTTCCGTATAAGGCACGTTTAAGTACACTACAGAAAAAAAATGGCTTCAGCTTCTCATTAGGAAAATACATTAATCCACGAATTATCGCAGCTGGTGAAAACCCGCGTGATGAACACCCTCTCAGAGAGAAAGGTGTCGGCGGCTCCAACGGAAACTGAGGCACCTCGTAGCTGCTTGCGTTGGAGTCGCTGAAATTTGGCTCCAGTTGATTCTCAAACATCACTTCAGACGTAACAATCGTCTCAGGGTGGAGGACTTGGAAGTATCGGAGATAGAGGCGTTTAGACTTGGTGGGAAATATGTTCCCCACGGGCGTTTAAGGGTTAAAGAACCACAGTAGTCAAAATTTCCGGAGCCCTCCGCTACGGCGTCTCTCACAATCATATTACGTTTTTGGGGACGTTAAACACCATCAGTTATTATTGTTGGACTAGTTAAGTAGATAGTAACGCAGTTAGTTACAATACACGCAACGCTCGCAGGGGCGTTAGCCTGAGGGGAATAAAATGTCAGGCCACGAATACATAGCATGAGCTGCACTGCGAAACGAAATAATTCGAATTCAATTCAGCACATAAAGGAGAACTACACATATCACAAAGTTTAGTCGGTAGCATCAGACAAGAATGATCACGAGAAGTTAGCAGATTCAGTTAGATGCGCCAATGCTAAATAACCACGCCCAGCTCTTGTGGGGTTGACTGAAAATCAAATTCCGCAGTTAACCTCACAATGAACAAACAGCAGCAAAGAGAGAAAGGCTAAGCTAAAGTTTTCGAGTGTGAGTAGATATACATATTTTTATTGCGATAGCAATTATATGGTCAGTTTTTGCCGTCGCCGTCATGTCGCGTATGAAGTCCAAATTGATAAGAACCCCCTGCGCATCGTACGTTATAGCGGGCGAGCGGGAGCGGTGAACACGGCTGAAGCGGCGATCAAACAGCTGGCATCTCCGTCGCTCCGAGGCACATGCGATAAGATCCCCCCCAACTGTTCAACCGGCCCCGCCCGGTTGGGCGGGGGGGGGGTCGCGATGGGGGGTGAGGGTCCCTCGAGCGACCTTCGATTTTACGACCGCGGTCGTCGCGGGCACGCTTGTTATCTCCCCATCTCGGCAGCCGACAGCGGACGGCCGGTGTACCCTTCTACGTGCTGTGCTCTCAACGCGAAGAGAATTCTTTTAAACAAGCGTTTTCTAGAGTTGCGTGAGATCGGATCCAAAAGACTTAGCTGCCAGCCTCACTTCGTATAACATTACAATTTGTTGCTATCGCATTCATTGCTTCACCCTTGCGGTGAAACTGTGACTTTTTTCTAACAGAAAAAATCTGTTCTTAATTGAGGCTTCTGTCGACGGCGTAGCGCTAATCACGTGGCCTTGCGGTGTGGCGAAAGTGGGACTTGGCAGAAAGGTGAAGGGCTGCGCCGCGTCAAGATGGGCGAGGGTGAGGCTTGGCGGAAAGGGTGAACCAATGAGAAGCGTGCAAAAAAGGGTGAGAGTGAGCCATGACGAAGGGGGGCATCAGGTTCGCTGGTTTCGACTGTCTTTGTGAAGTGGAGCTTGCCGCATTTTTTTTTTTTTGTATTGCTCTCGAGTGAAACCTTGTTTAGGCTTTTACTACGTGTTCGCAGTGCGGGACATGGCTCGAGGCACCACGGAGAAAAAGCCGGGTAGCCAGCCACTGGAAGTGAACTTTCAATCGAGGTCTGGTAAGTGACGCGATAAGGCTACATCAGTGTACCCTGTTCCGCTCTGGTTTAACCGGTGTAATGCGTACGCAGTACACCAACATATGGTTCATACCCTTTTCATAGGAATCGGTGACTACGTGAAACTGTGAAACGTGTCTTAATAGAAGCAGTTGCAGCTTTGTAGGACGGTTACGGAATACACTCAAACCTCGATATAAAGAACCCTGATATAACGAAATATCGGTTATAACGAAGTAAATAAAGAATACTTTTGCAAGAGGTATAGTGTTAGGAATATACCTTTTATGACGAATTTTCGGATATAACGAACTTATTTTTTCGTGTAAGATGCAACTTCGTTATACAGAAGTTTGAGTGTACAATCACAAACGTTTGTGCAGTGTATATTGGGCATGTAGCGTGAAGGCAAGATATCGGCTGCCATGCAATCGACTGATAAGTAAAACGAAGGAAGGGCAATCGATCAAGGGCTCATTTTCGTGCGTTATGTACAACTTGATGAAACCAGCCGACAATGAAGCCACGGAAGGTATAGGTGCATTATTTGCGGTTCTTTAACTGTAATGTGGTAATTGTGACGTCAATCCAAAAAAACTAGAGTGAATGAAAAGGCAACTTCCCGCTGGCAGGAACCGAACCTACAAAGGTCAGGTAACGCGCCCGATGCTCTACCATGTTTAAGTGCACAGATATGCCAAACATAGTGCACGGGAGGATGACCGCCGTCGTAGCTCGATTGGAACAATATCGGACGCGTTATCCGAAGGTTGCAGGTTCGGTTGCTACCAGCGGCAAATTGTCTTTCAGTCCACTTTATTTATTCATATTTATATCATAGTTACCGCATTACAGATAACGAATGGCTGAAGTTACGATCACCTTTCGAGAGCGTATTTTCATCCTAACGAGTTAATGGCGCTCATTGACCAAGCATGACCCTTGCGCCACAAAAAACCACATATCATCATCATCATCATCATCATCATCATCATCATCAGCAGCAGCAGCAGCAGCAGCAGCAGCAGCAGCAGCAGCAGCAGCAGCAGCAGCAGCAGCAGCAGCAGCAGCATAACAACTTATGAATGGCTTCATGATTGTGGAGCCTAACCACAACTCAAACCGACAACCGAACTTTTGGTGCACCTGTGCTAACACCGGCCGTTGTAACTGCAGGTACGACGGTTGATCAGTATGAAGAGGACACTACGGACGACTTCGACACCGAAACGACCAACGCCGCCGAAAACGGAATTGGAACGCGCGGTGTCGTCTTCGCCAAAGATGACATGAAAAGGAGGCTAGTCTGACGAATCCGCACGGCAGACGAGCGTCGAGTAGAACTGAAATTGACCCAGCCACAAGCCAGACTGCACTCTGCACATACTCAAGTGCACACTGACCCGACTTGTTCGTTAGTCGGCTTGAAACGCTGCTGTTATTCAACGAATGCGCGTTCGTAGTAGTATAATTTAAACACGTTTTTTTTATCGTTCACTACAATAAAACGCACGAGTGGTTAATGTTTATTTGCAGATTTCATTAGAAATCGTTATTGAAATAGATGTAGTGATATGAGAGCCATCTTCGGCTTCGTTCAATGTTTAACAGATGCGACGATTGGCGCAACGTACCTTCGAAACTTCAGGTGCTTCATCGTATCCACAGCACTGGACTATTGGTTACAGTGCACGGCTGCTGACCCGAATGCCGGCCTCGGCAATGGAGGCAAAATGCTAAGCCCCGTGTGCTTATATTTAGATGCACCAAGATCCCCTGGTGGTCGAAATTTCCGGAGGCCCACTACGGCGTCTTTCACAATCATATGTGATTTCGGGCCGTAAAACCCCGACAACTATCGGTAAAACGGGCTCACCTATAGTCTTTTCTGAAACGGGAAGAACGATGGGAAATTACATTGGGCGCCCGTTACACCAAAGAGCTACGCACAGAATGGGCTCGCCTACACTTTGACGTCTCGTCTAATGCAGCGCTTTCTAAGTCTGGTGTTCTTGGACTCCCCAAAAGAGGCACCGCGTTCAGGCAAGGTCACGCTTTGCTGCGGCCAAGCTCCCGTTCTCTGAAGTGCTCTTCCTGATTAAAGATTTTCAGTTTTCGTAGAAAAGATTCGGCCACGGCATTCAAGAGCATCCGAGAGAAGCCCGAGTGTTATCTGAGTGTTAAGGCTACCCTGAATCATGTGCAAACACGACCTGCGCAGCGCAGATTGAAGGCAATGCAGAGCGATTCCACGTTTAACAGTCTTAGAATACGCAGAATCGTATGGAAAAATCACTTTTTCACTGCGAGGCAAGTAACAGCAACAAACGTGGTTCATTTTTCACGTGCCGTGGCCGAATCTTTGCTAAGAAAACTGAAAATCGGTACTCAGGAAGAGCACTGGAGAGAACGGGAGCATGTAAGACCACAGGTGGCGCCATACGTGCACAAGGTGAGCCATAACTTGAAAAAGGTGGCCACTAAGGTATGAAATTCCTGTTGTGTTTTCCACTCCAAATGAATTGGCGCAGCTGTGCCAGCGAACCTCTCATGCTAAGCCACAAGACTGCCAGAAGAAGCACGTGAAACATTTCAGGCGTTGTGCCGTAGGTGTCGTCCACGAGATTCCCCTGAGCTGTGGCAATTCCTATATAGGACAAACAGGACGGTGTATTAACGACCGCTTGAGGGAGCATGTCAATAGCACAGGAAAAAGTGATGGTGCACATCTTCCGGTGCATTTTAAGTCATGTTCATGTGTGCCACGTTTCGCGCAAGTTAAGATTATTGGCAAGAGTAGGGATCAAACGCCGAGGGAGCTATTAGAAGCGTTTAACATTAGAGGGAAGGGGTCCGCTTGTGTCAGTGACTCATAAATTGTGCTATGCGGATCCGAGTTATCCTTTTTTAATACACAGCTCTCCTGTTGACATGTATGACGTCACTTCACGCATCTGCGCATGCTCGAAAGTTTTCTTGGCTGGCAGCCTTTTCTGTCAACAAACATTGGTAGTTGGCGCTCATCTGTCTGTCTTCCTTTCCCGTCTTCATATTGCAAGCTTCGCGCCACAGATAACATGCTTGGTATCTTAGAGTGTTACTGTTTTTGATGACCCCGACAACCGTCGCGATAATCAGTAAACCAGTATCAGTGCCCTTTCTACTAAGGGGTAAAGGAGGCGTTGCCAGTACGGATCCTTAGTGTGCTTTACTGAGCCTAAGTGATATGCAGTTCTGCGCAGCACAAGGCCAATATGATGGGTGATTTGGGTGAGCATAATACCCGGCCCTTCTGTGTTAGGGTGTTTAGATGTATATATGCGACTGATAAAGGTTGCAGCGTTACGTCTATCGATTCAGATCCGCGGGGACCCCCCTGTATACACCATAACGGTAGCAAAAGTTACCCGTCAAGGTTGCCTAGAGGCTAATATGCAGCGTTGCTAAGCTTCAAGACGCAGGTTTGGTTTCCTGTCATGGTGGTCGAAATGCAAAACACCAGTGCACTTAGACTTGGGTGCACGTTAAAGGGACGCTAAAGTATAACAATAAATTAGTTTACACTGATAAAATATACTCCCAAAACTCCAATAATAATATCTGGGATTTTACGTCCCAGAACCACGATACGATTATGAGAGACGTCGTAGTGGAGGACTCCGGCAATTTCGACCATCCTGGTGTTCTTTAACGTGCACTGACATCGCACAGTACACGGGCCTCTACCAGTTCGTCCCCACCGAAATGCGACCGCCGCGGCCGGGATCGAACCCGCGACCTTCGGGTGAGCAGCCGAGCACCGTAGTCACTGATACACCGTGGCGGACCCCCAAAACTCCAATGTCGGTAATTTCACCACCATAGGTTTGGTAATAGATGAGAACATCCAATGTCAATATATTTCCTTTTAAATTTCCCGCCTTAATTTCGATGGTGACGTCACGGACTCCGAAGAGTTTTTTTTTTGTATCTTGGCTGCATTGGCACAATGAAATGTCCTGAAGCTTTGTTTGTTAAGTCTCTGGCTACCTCAGAGGCCAATGTACTTCAATTTTAACGATTAGGAACTACGTAAGCCCTGGTAGACGCCGTCAAGATCTACGACGTCCCGGCGACCGATGCGGGAACTTCAATGTGCCGTTGCCATCTACGTTTTCTTTTTTGCGCGTTTTCTCGCTTGTTAAGCGTCTTCACGAGGCAAGCGTGGTGCTTTTCGTATCGTAAGAGAGAGTAATTTGCAAGCACGAGAAAAATCTTTTTTCTCTTTACAGTCCCTCTGTAAGCAACCGCAGGTGGTCAGTATTATTTTGGAGTCTCTTAACCACGCGAACCTCATAATAATGTTAACGAAAGAAGAGGAATTTTAAGGGCTTGTTTTTCTTTGCTAGACACAACATTAATTAAAACTAACAGACAAGAAAGCCAAGGAGAGTGTAAGGAGAAAATACACTTTCCTTGCTTTTGTTTTTCTGGTAGTTTTAAATGTGATAACGATATTGTGGTTTTGGCGAGTAAAACCTCATCACTAAAAAAAAGTATAGGTTGATAAGCCGAGGCCTTGTACAATAAAGCTATTCAAGAACATTTACTTTGACGTGTATACAGGTAACGCTCTGCTACATATATAGTACTGTCCCGGAACAGCGTTGTCCTGATGCGGAAATCACGAGGGCTTTTTAATAGGATACTCCACAACCTGGTAACTATCGCACGATCATAGTAGCTTCGAAGCCAGAAAAGTAACAATATAATACATTCCCATTCTCACTGAGGACAAGGCGTGGTGCCAGCAATGGCTGGCTATGAAAGAAAGGAGTGGTAGGAATTTTCTGAGAAAATATTTCGGACATGCTTGAAGAGCGATGTGAACGCTAACCCCTGTAGCATCGGACGTTTAGTGGTCATGCGGGGATTGTCCTTGTCTCGGCTGTTACGAGGAGGCTAGCCAGTCGAGAAACGCTCGGTGTCCCCTGGTCATGACGTCAACGCGAGCGTCAGCGTTAATCACGCTGCCATCTCTTCTGACGACGACCAGAGCTGGGACGCGGGTGATGCCGTACTTGGTCGGTAGCTCCCTTGATTCGTGAAGAAAAATAAAGAGGCAGAAATCAATATCGAAAATGACAGTGAAGCTTCATTTGCAATTTTCCTTGTTCAAGTGCAACATGTTATTAATTTACGTTCTCAAAAAGAATAACAATACCATCTCAAGATTAGAAAGAGTATGAAGTAGGCATTTTACTAAGTATAACTTCAACTCATCTTCTGCGAAATACTGTCGAGTGTTCTTAAGCCTGCCAAATGAACTTTTAGTAGAAATGCACAGTTAGGCTCCTTGATGCTACGTAGTTACCTTGTTTCGTGAACTTTTTTAAAGGTCTATATTGATTCGAGTTTACGAAACTATGAAAGGATCACAGTAGCGAATACGACGAAGACTGTACCGTTCTGTGTGCATGTTGCCCACTATTTTGTCGATGTCGAAGACCTCGCATCTCAGTTTAAGTACAAGGCATGCACAGCATCTGGGAAACTCAGTTTTTCAAATGGTTCCCTGTATTAGGCAGTGGATCTGGCTCAAATGCGCACCAATGAATAAATTTAGAGCAACGTGGTATTAAAGCTCTCTTGTTGTCCCTAAAGGTTACACCTACCATTTTCCTTTGCATGGCTCGCTGCGTCGTCGTCAATTTATGTTGAGCCCTTTTCGTAAGCCACTAGGTTTGTGCTCCGTAGGTAAGCACCAGTGAGATACAGCTGTTATATACCTTTCATCTTGAGGGATAGTGGTAAGAAGAGATCAGAGTGGGATAGGGAACAAACTCGTGTTAAGGACATCTTAGTCGTAATCAAGAAGAAGAAATGGACATGGGCAGGGCATGCAGCATGTATGCAAGATAACCGCTGGTCATTAAGAGAAACAGAGTGGATTCCAAGAGTAGGCAAGCGCTCCGGTGGGAGGCAGAAACTTAGGTGAACAGATGTGATTAAGAAGTTTGCGGGGTCGCAACAACCACGGGACCGGGTCGAGAGATGAAACATGGGAGATGGCCCTTGCCCTACAGTGCGCGCAGTCAGGTTGATGATGGTGATTATGATGTTGGAATGAAAGCACACTCACCGCTGGAGCTGGTCCCCGAACTTGACGGCGAACCAGTTGGCGTGGCTCTGGCGCATGAAGTGCATCATGGCGAAGATGGAGTGGTCGGACGAGACGAACACCACCTCGACCTTGGGGCTCTTGTTCTGGCGGTAGGCCTCGGCTAGCACGGGCGTGAACATGCGGCACCCGGGACACCAGCCGGCCGAGAAGTACAGGGCCAGCACGCTGGTCTCCTTCAGGACGTCGTCGGCATCATGCTGGCTGCCGTCCCTGCGCAGCAGCATCTTGCCCTTGAACAAGGTTCATCAGCATCGAGCTGCAAGTAGCCGGGGCGGAGAAGGTCGGAAACGAGCAAATGAAGGAGTAAGACATGCATTGTAGAATAGCGCGTAAAACACAGGGATACAGGCTAGACAGACGAAAAAGTGCATGACCAGTTGTATGTATATATATTGTATCAATTGTATATTGTATTGTATCAATACAATATACAATACTGTATATACAATATTGCATCAATTGTATATTGTATTCTATTGTATCAATTGAAAGTTAGCACTAGTTTGGTCTATCTAAACTGTTTGCCTGTGTTTCGCGCGCTATTCTGCAGTGCATTAAAAACAACTAGCTTCACCTTCCCTACCACTAAAACTCTTGGACGGTCAAGTCGACGAAAGCTCGTTTGGCTCAGCTATAGCGTGCTGCAAATAAAAAAAATTGGACCATCTCCCCGAAGGGAACCCTGATGGGATGCGAAGCAGCAGCGGTGCGCACGGCGTTAACCCGGTTGAAACGGGCGTCGACGCGGGTGCTGGAAGAATGGTTTGAAGCGAAACTCGATGTAGCGTTTACTCGAGTAAACGTTTGTTTGAAACGTAAAGACACGGGAGGCGGGTCAGAGGTGTTGCGAGCGGGCGGCCGGCAGCCGGCAGCTGCGGCGTGACCTACTTGGCACCGCTCCAACACCTGCGGCGAGGGGAGCGCGTTGCGGCGCGTTCGTCGGTACGCACGGAGGGACAGCGTTACACAGCCTAGTCAAATAGCTGCTTCGCATCTAAAGAAACGCGGTCTCTCTCTCCAAACCAAAAATGATTAGTTGACGTATGGGAACCCGTAACGACTCATTGTTCACAATCTTTTTTTTTTTTGTAATTATAAACAAGAATTTTGAACGAAGAAGCCCAACAGGTTGTGAAACGTTGCCTAGCCCTTTCGATTTGGTCAGTGGCAGTAATTGTCTTTTGAAAGACATAAGACAGCAGCCCTTCGCGAGGGAACTTTGCAAGAAGCAAGTAAATCTAAGGTGTCTCTGTCTAAGGCGAAGGTCCTCGAGGGAGCGGTAAGTTTTTTATGTGACAAGCATTGCGTTTCTTAACGTACTGGGACGTGCTTGACGTACTCTGTTCATGGGAGGTGAGTACAGTCGAGCTACATGTATGCGGCTTTTTTTCCCACCTTTACCAACCGCATCTCATGTGCAGTTTTTTTTGTACTTTTTGTGGAAAAATAAACCAACTTCAACTTCAAGTTTAACTTCAACTAATCGCCAGGTAAGCAAATTGATCTGCGCAACCCACCCGCATGATTATAAATTTTTTCCGTTGCGTCGTGCTTCCCATTACACCTCTATATTTTTAGGCTGCATGCGTGCGAACTGACGACGTCCCGTTGAACATATTTTAACAAAACCGTTCTTTAGAAGGAATGGTTTAAAGCGCCTCATGAAAATGGGACTGATGTTCACCTTTCTTCGATCATAACGTCGCAATCTGATGAACTGTTGAACACCGCTCACGTTACAAAACAACGAAAGCCGGCTTTGTGCAGCGACGCAGCACGAAGTCGAATTCCTCTAAATTTCTCACCTAAAGGCAGTTCTCGCAAAAATCTGAGGGAACCACGGCTTACTCGGTCCTCTTCTTCTTCAGCCTCTCTTACTTCCACGTATCGTCACAAACATGGCTGGCACAAGCAAGACTATTGGTAGCTCAGTCAGGCGAGAATAAAGAAGCAAAACGTTTCTCTACAGTCCTAACTAACGCACGAGCTAAATAATGCAGGGAGATTTTTATGTGGGGTTACGGAGCCAACTGTAGTGTAGATACTCGGTGAAGTTAGGCCAATCGGATAACGTTGGCTTGCTGGACAAAATCCATGTCGATTGCACACAACGTTACAGTGTTTTCAGCTTTTACAGCGAGGACCTAAGGAATGACGGCCACATTTATTGCACCCTCTCATTCGTATTGAAAACGAAGGACGTTCCATGGTTTTGCATCAGTGTGCCAGGGAAGTTGTTGCTCGTACTCACGAGGTTGTTTACTGTTTACTGTGAGATGAAGAAGAAGATGATCTCCATGAGCTCCGGCGGACTTGTACAAACGTTCGCATAATGATACCTCAGGGACGATATGCGGGTGACGCGGCCCGCTACCGCCTGCCCCAGCCTCAACACACAAGCAGTCGCGGCCATCCAGACGCCATGTGGCAACACCGTCCGGCGTACGCCCCTGTTACGCAGCCTCGTCCAGGGGTACCTATGCCCAGGACCCCTGCACGGTGAGCTACATCCTAAGTGCATGCTCAATCTGCACTTAGTCAGGTGCTTTGAAAATCTACACCGCCTTCGTGATCAGCCCATTTTTTAGGAGCGAAGCTCCTTAGGCCGGCACCCCGCCGTCACCGTCGCCGTTGAAGCTCCCTGGCACGGTGCCAGCTGTGGCGTCTCCCCCTCACGCGGGAGGATAAATGAGCCTGATGAACGCTGGAACGCGGATGGCGTCTGCACAATGCGCTTTGCAAAGCGCGAGAATACGAATGCATGCAAAATGGAGGCAGATTAGTCTCCCTCTCCCTCTTTCTTCGACTCTGCGCTTCCCCTCAAACCGGCGAACGCGCGAAACCATCGCATCACCCTGTCATCCACCCAGTGGTTGGTCCTTTGCCTGGACAATGGAACGTCGGGCGCGCCGAACGCCGCGTGCGTCCCATTTCTAAGGAGCTTCGCTCACCGGTTGTATTCGTACACGGAACAACTGCTAGTTTTAAGTGCGGAGCCCTTTAGGGGGCCGGGCTGTCGATCCTTTAATATGCTGTCGTCCTCGATTGGCGTAACGCTCCAAGTGTAGCATATTGAGCGCTCGCTCGCGCCAAGAAGTCTTCTAACTCTTGTTCTTCGAGCGACTTGATGATGATCACTTAATATCATCAGCAAAAAAAACTAGTGCGCTTGGCGTAGCGCAGGCAAAACCACGTATAAAAATACAAAAAAAGAGGAAGCAAGTGCGAAATAGAGAGAGAAAGGGAAAAAGTCGGAAGTAAAATAGAAATAGGAAGAAAGAGAAAAAAATAGAAAAAGAGACAGGAAGAGATAAATAGAAAGAAGGAGACAAAAAAGAAAAAGAAAAAACCGAAAAAAAATAAAGAAAGAGAGGGGGGAAAGAAAAAGAAAAACTGAAGAGAAACAAAGAAGCCTGCCCAGCTCCGCACTTCCGTAAGCACCCCCTAGTGCGAAGCTTTCGTAATTTTTTCGTCAGTAAATGGACATTGCATCCAGTTACAGTCCGTGGGTGGAAAAGGTCAAGGGAGTCGCGGTCTTCAAAAAAAGAAAAAAAAAAGCAAGAGAAAAGAAAAATGCCCCCCACCTCCCCGAAGGGAATCGTGGGGAAATGCGAATGCATTTCTTGCGCCGACACCGACTTCTGCCATCGCCTTGAGAGGCGCCCAGCCAGCGAACGGTCGAGAGTGAGGCGCGAGCGGACGGGAGAGTGGGGCGCAGGGAGGAGAGAGAGCGAACGGCGAGGGAAGGAGCGGCGAAGCACTGCACCTACCCTCTCCTACACTCTCTCGCACCACATGCTCCGGTTGCTAGGGGCGAGGATAAGCGCGTGCGCCCGCAGCTATCGGAGAGGAAGTGAGAGCGGAGAGATAACACCTGCCGGCGCGCGGCCGCCGCCGCGGACAACGCCAACGCCGGATGCCTGACATAGCCCGACTAAGAAATGCATTCGCATTTAAAAAATTCACAGAGTCCCCCACATTCACCTAAGACGACACGAAGGCAGAGGCCATTCTCCTTTTCTTTTCAGCTGATGTACTTATCCTTCCTCGCTCCCATCTGAAAGCTTTCTGCAGCTAATGTGGCTTTGCCCTGTCCCAAGGATCGGAGGCATTGCAAGCTCTGTGGACATCACTTGGTTCTGGACACCGTGATAGGCCCCACCTTTGACCAAGCGGCAATAGCATGTGTGGGCGTTATCAGGTGACATCACGTTACGTGATGACACAGTGACGTCATGATGACGTCAGATTTTCTTGCTATGTACAGTCGCGCTCAATATGACTTGCAACACGGGAGCGCGTGGCCTCACGAGTTCAAAGATTGCGCATGGCTTCCACCTAGCCCTTATTTCCATTACTAAACGCGTTTCTCTCACTTGGGTATGGTCCCAAATAAGAAGATAATATTTAGTGGTTGAAATAAAAACAAGCTGAAGCCATGCGCAACCTGTGAACCCGTGAGGCCACGCGCTCCCGTGTTGCAAGTCATATTGAGCGCGCCTGTACATACGTCATGAAGAGATCATTGGGGGAGGCCTTCGTCCTCCAGTGGATTAACACAGGCCGAGAATGATGATGATTATGATGATGATGATGACATACGTCACACGAAACGTCATCCCGCTAAAACGATTTTTTTACATCACTCGTGCTGACGCCGGCGGCGCAGGACACCGACTGTCAATTTCCGCGACCGATGAGGCATCTAAGGCTTTCGCCTTTAGAATATTCCATGAGGGCTGTCGGAACTGCAGACAGTGGTTACCCAACTCTCCGCTGCTCTTGCATGGTGCAGGTACCCGCTACGACTTGCTTCGGGTCCTTATTCTGAGGTTGTCCTCGCGCCTCCGCTCGTGTCAGCTGGTAAGCCGGGAACCCTGGTCGATCCATCTGCCGTCTACCCTTGTGGCAGCTACGAGGCATACCTAGAGGCGAAGAAGAGGCGAGTATACGAGTCACCCTTAAGGGTGGCATTCAGTCACGCTTAATACTGATAATTGTTGGGGGGTTTAACATCTAAAAATCACGATATGATTATGAGGGACGCCGTAGTGGAGTGCTCCGGAAATTTTGACACCCTGGGTTTCTTTACGTGCACCTAAATTTAAGTACACCTTAATGAGAGCAGCATTTTGGGCTAGTTGGTGATCCATGACATACAAACACAGCGCTGTGTTTGTATGTCATGTGTTTGTATTTGTATGTCGCTGTGTTGCACAGCGCTCTGTTTGTATTTGTCTTCTTTTGTCCGTGTTTTTCGTCGCGCAATTACTTTGATGTTAAGTACACCAGCCTCAAGCATTTTTCGCCTCCATCGAAAAATGCCGCCGCCATGGCCAGGATTCGATCCCGCAACCTTCGGGTCAGCAGTTGAACACCATAACCACTAGACACCCGTGGGTGGTGTTACGCTTAGCGGAAGCGAATTTGTTAAGGGTGGTTTCCAGGCGCATAGCCAGAAAAGTCCCGGTGTTAGGTGTCCGACATTCCTTTATGTAATTTCGTGCTTGTGTTGGTATATGTGCGCATATAGTATACACACATAAAAATGGACAATGTTGAAATTTTGGGGGTGTCGGGGCGGCGATTGACCTCAAAAACTACCCCCTGGCTACGCTACATGGTTGCTTTCGTCGCATCATGTGCGATGGCTAAATCGCAAGTAAAAGATTTTCTGTGCAGCGTCGGCTCCGAGTTTCTAAAGTCACCCTACACTTTCATACCAGAAACTTCTCACATTTTTTAGTGCATTCGCACCTTCTCCAAGCTAAGTTATCTCGCCCAACTAGATATGTGTAATAACTATTTCCCACACAGCTTAGAACGGATCTTCAGTCACCAAAAAGAGTACCGCTCTTAAGAGTTGGACGGGGAACTAGATACTCGTAGTGAAACTTCAGATGGCCAGTTTTGGATGGCACAGTCTTCGTCCATCTGTCTTCAGCAAAAAAAAAAAAAAAAAAAAAAAAAAAAAAAAAAAAACAGCGCTTTTTTTACGAAAACCACGCCTGTTTCCAGCGTGAGTCATACGGGATCACCTAGATATCGTTATCTCAAATTACTGCTGAAAATAGCATGTTTGTGTAAAATTGCGACGTGTGCGTGTGCGCGTCCATGCTTTTTGCTTTACTCTACATTGTTACAAGATGATTGTGACACATGCCCCAGTAGGGGACTCTGGGTTACATTAGACTTCCTGCATTTGTTTAATGTACACATAAATCCAAGTGCACGACGGTACTCGCATTTCACTCGTGCGGCCATGCAACTACAGGAACTGATCCTGCGAGTTCAAGCTAAGCGTCAGCACGAAATAGACACTGATCTTCAGTAGCAGCTACTAGACTTCATTTTTTGCCTTCAATTTTATTTCGGATCCGCCGTGGTGGCAGTCATTACGGTGCTTGGCTGTTGACACGAAGGTCGTGGGTTCGATACCAGCCGCGGCGGTCGCATCTCGAAGGAGGCAAAATGCTAAAAGCCTGTGTCTTGTGCGGTGTCGGTGCCCGTATACTGAACACTGGGTCGTAGAAATTTCCGGAGCCCTCTACTATGGCGTACCTCATAATCATAGCGTGGTTCTGGCATGTAAAACCGCATATATTATTATTATTATTATTATTATTATTATTATTATTATTATTATTATTGTTATTATTATTATTATTATTATTATTATTATTATTATTATTATTATTATTATTATGAAATTTTTATATTCGTCACAAGAGGTTAAGCCGTGGCAAATTAGCGGCACCTGTGACTTACGACCGCAACATTTACGTTGTAGAGAACGATGGGCTAAAACTAACGCTTTCCATTGTTTGCCTGTAACTATTCTGCGAGCATATTTTGCTTCAACTAACATATTACGCTTTGTTGTGTTGCCGTTTCACTTGGCAGGAGACAGCACAAGAAGAAGAAGAAGGAAGACGAATCTGAGTATATGTTTTTAATTTTGTTTTCTTCACTCCTTAGCGAAGTTAATAACAATACCTTCTTAGTAACAAGAAGAAGTAATGACGTATATCCTGTCTTTAAGGGCGCGTATGTTCGCCGAGTGCAGCCTAGCCTATGACCGACCTAGTGACTGCAACGCGGCTAGTGAATTCAAACAGTGGCTGCAAAACGTTCGCTATTAGAAAGCTTCCTAAGAAGTCTACAATAAAACTATTGTGATTTTATCAACGTATAGGTGTTTTTCTATATAATTCGGACAACTTCAAAATGTACACAGAATTGGAAGCACTGGGTTGTTCTATTCGTTTCGCACGTATAGATGCACGCACTTAGGTGGATTCAGCAATAGTATGTTCCCCACACTTTCTGTGCGTGCATGTATATGCTTTTCATAAACGTGTGGTTTGCTGTTTTACGCTGATTTTCTCTATTAGTTCTACATTCAGTTATATGTTATGAGATATGTTCATAAATGCTCACGTGTATTAGTGTCGATCGCCTCATTTGTTTATGTACAGTATAGTCAGGAGGTGCCAACATATTTCCCGGCTAAGGTATCAGCATCTGTTTATCTCATTCTGCCATTCTCTAAATTAGGACGACGAGTATTAGGGGCGAAGCTCCTTATGGCGAGACCTGGCCGGTTGTCGAGCGGTGTCGGTCGTCGATTGTCAACCATCCTCGGTACCCCGTAGTGTTCCCTTATCGTACAATAGAGGGCGCTGCCTCCCCCCCCTCTCTCTCTGGCCTCGCGACGCCGACGCAGGCAGCGTCTGCTAGCGAGTTTCTTGATGTAAAAAACCGACTGCTCGCGTTGCACAACCATCCACTGACCACCCCGTATATATAGGCACTGGATTTTGACCTCCAAGGTAGCGCCTGTGTGAGATTTCTCCTGTGCGTGATTAAACAATAAAAATTCACAGCGTACATGTAAAATTAAAGTGAGCTGCAAGTCGCCAAGACTCTCATCGACCCTTTAGTATAAACGCGCCCGATCTCACGTTGATGATGTACTGGGCAGAATTCACGGAAGATTCACGGTTTACCGATGATTCCCTCCGGAGCTTCGCCCCACTCATCATCATTCACCCCCGTGGATATGCTGTGAATTTTTTTGGCCTGCGTAGTATAAAATTCCCTATTTTATTCATTCGCCATCGTAATCATCTAATGATTACATCAAGACTGCAGGTAAAAGTGACAACTGTATAACTTGACAAGCGCGCTTCCGCTGAATAGATAGACTAAAGAAATGCACGTTTCCGCATCCAGGTCCACCGACACTTCGTCTCTGGGTGGCGCGGATGAACGGGAGCGCAAGCAAATGCCACGCAGTTACTTCTACAGGGGTCTGAAGTTGCCCAGCGGTCGCATGGTGGACATCCGATACCGGAACAAGTACATTCGGTACCCAAGAGAACGTATTGCTTGCATGCGGTTGGTTCCTAATTGGTGCAGAAGGGGCTGCTTGGCACCTGTTCATAAAAGCAAAGCCAGTTCCAACGCAATGGAAGCTGTGAAAACTCTGAAACGCTTTCGTGCCAACTCCCGCTGCCGCTCGCAACGGGTGGCTTCTTCCTCGGCCGTAAAGGCCTGACCACACGTGCGCGTTGCAGCGTGTCAGCGCGTCTTTCTGACGCGGCGTCGCGCCCTCTCCCCATTGGAGAGAAAAGGCGCGCAGCTTCGCGTAGCCGGGCGCCCTCTCTCTCCATAGGGAGAGGGCGCGACGCTGCGTCAAAAATCCACGCGCTGACACGCTGCAACGCGCACGTGTGGTCAGGCCATAAGAGAAGTCTTGCCCATCTTCAGAAAGCGCACGACGCGCATAAACCCTCGCTCTTATTGCCATAGCCAGTTACCTCCTCTCCACCGCATCTCTCCTCCTTGCTCCCAGCGCGGCTCATGTTGGTTATCGCCTCTACGGCCAACGGCACCTAGAAATGCCACTTCGTCCGCGACCGAGGCAGTCATGCCATCTATTGGTGTATCTGGAAAGCGGAGCGTGACATGACGGACGCTCATTTGTCACCAGGCCCAGCACTAGTATATTTGGCGATTAAGTACAACGAAGGGAGATAGGACTTGTTTTGTGGCCTTTCTTAAGTTGTCTTTTGGCGCTGGAGGGTTGTTGCGCATAATAAATGCAGGCTTTACAAGATCACACTTTAGCGCGAAAATATAGCTTGGTGCCCGACTTCGATTCATTCTGTACAAATACTCGTCAAGCGCAGAAGTGTTTTAGGAAAAAAAAATCACACAACCTATTTACATGAAATATGCTGCGCTTAGAGAAAAAAAGAACGCAGAGACTGAATTTCAAAGCTTTTCTTTGTTCATCTTTGCTAACTTATATATTTACAACTGCGAAGCCACTTTCGCTAATGGCGCGTCCGGTATCAGGATTGGCTGATATTTTCTCTGACGAACACTTTCAATGAAGTGTTTGTCAATATATGAACCTGGGTTTTTATATCACCACTGACACTTGTACCACGATACTTGTACTCTGGTTCATAAAATCTGTGTAAGCAAGCCGGTTGGAAGGCGCACAGGCAGGAACAATGTAGAACGCGTGCCATATCGAATATAAGCTATGTGCTTGTAGCTTTAAAAGTTCGCAAGAGAATACATGAGTACGAAATAAAAGTTAGAAAAACGATCACTGCTTCCCCCCGAAGCCCTCCGAAAGCTTTTTGCACCTAACGTGGTCTTGCGCTGCCACGTGATGTCATGTGATGACGCCATCGTGTGAAGTCACGTTACGTGACGTCATAATGACGTCAGAAATTTCGTTGATCGGTGACGTCATATTGTGACGTCATCAAGTGAGAGTTCCTGCATCATTAATTTTCACGCCGACGCCGCGGGATGTCGACGTCGACGGTCAATTTCCGCGTTTGATAAGTCATCTAACGCTTTCGCCTTAATTAAACGAGGATATTGACTGATTATACTTCCGTGAAATATGCTAAGTTGAGGAGCACAACGACAATTTCATGAGACGCCTTTGTGCGACACCTTGATTGCTGCAATAATATTTCCGAACACGTGGTTTGTACCCAGATCGCCTAAAACTTACGAGTCACGATCAATTAAGAGTTGTCTGGCCAGCTATCTCAAGGAACACTAAACAAGATCAATTCAAAGTATTCGGATGTCTGCGAAAACAAAAACAGAGGTGTTCGCTTTGTGTATCATCTCTTGTGTACTTTTGCAGTCAGCATAAATCTTCAGAGGCTGTTATCTCGCGTGCGTGAATGCCTTTGTACAAGATAAAGCTGTCAATGGTGCGCGATAAAAGATGTTTATGTTCATTTTACTGGTTCAAACCCCGTATTCAAGGCTATCTTAAGTTGGATACTGAGTATACATTTATATTACTCAACCCTGAGTACTTTAATAAATTTTCATTTGATCCGCTTCTGATGTCTATACGCGGGGGGTTGCCCATTGAAGCTGCCCACAACTTGTAGAGAAATAATGATTGTTTGATTGATTGGCTGACTTACATATTGGCGTGAACGCAGGCAGAGAAGAAAGCTTCACGTCGTTTTCTTGCCTACATAGGCTACAGCACACGCGTCAGGAAAGTTAATGAACGGAATTACATGCCGCAAGCATGTCGTTCTGTGGCTGAGTTTGTTTTGTAGTGTGTTGTCTGTTGTGTGTAGGTTAAGCATGTCGTGCCAACTTGCTTAAAGCAATAATGGATTTAGCTTGGCTAGTTGCTACCGGCTGAATACTTGCATAGTACTGGAGAGCACGCTCAAAGACTACACAGAAAGACACATGACAACCGCCTATAAAAGCAGTTGTCCTGTGTGGTTGCTTAAAGCGCACGCAACTCTCTTGCGTTCTCAGCAAATGGGCGAGGAAGGAGGCCAGAGGCGACCCGTGTCAGATATGCTGCGCTGTCTTCATGATTTTGCTGCTGCTGACAATACTGTACGTCTACCTATCAAACCAGGGTGAGTCCCTATCGCGTCATTTCGGTAATAGTTAAGCAAACTACGATCTACCAGCTTTGTAGCTAGAAAGTATACAAAAAAAACGGAAACCTTTGGTCCCTCTGTCATGAAAATCGACGACAACGGGAAAATGAAACGCGTCTTCATAGAATCAGTTGTATCTTTGCTGTCAAAGGGCCCCTGAACCACTCCAAGTTTAAAGACGATAGAGTGCGTTCTTTCTCGCCTTCACTACCCTTCCTACAGGCGCTAACTCCTCCTCGCAATATATTTTTCATAAAACACGTGGAAATGTTAGCACTAAGTGTTGAGCCTATCAAAATTTCGCACTTTTAGGCTAGACGATGTTACCTCCACTTGCACAGTGGGGAAAACGTACAAAACGACTCGAAATCGGTTGTTCGTGCACGATAGGTCATGCGAGACAAAGCGGAACGGGTGTCTACTGCCCGGCAAAGCAGGGGTAGGGAGACAATTCACATCTGATCTTCCTCGTAGGTGGATTAACTCTAGAGCTTATTTCCTCATGACGTAACGTGAATAGACTGCTGACGTCACGAATTGGCGCCGAAGGTACGGGAGACGCCACGAGAGAATAAAGCACTAGTTTGTTGTATCTTCAGAGGTTGTTTAGGGGCCATTTAAGAAATACAAGTGCATACATTTGCACAGTATTTATTGCGAGAGATGGCAGCTATTCCAACGCGCCCTTTGGGAAACTACGTAGAGCTGAGCCCCTTGACATCTTTTTCTCTCACCCAATGGCCGTATGTGCATGACAGGACGCGTCTTTTCGTTACTATTTCCAATCACTTTCGCTAAAGGTGTTGGATGCTCATGATGCCAGCGATAATTTCCGACCAGACCTTTCTGAGAGATGTTCCCTGGCTAGGCCAGCAAAGGAAGTGAACCGAAAACCGGGAGCGAATCAGGATACCGCTTGTAGACACCGCTACTGAATCAACGAGACCGGTTGAGGAAAGCTGCTATTGAATTAAGAGACCAGAAGTTCAAACTTCTAATGAATTAAGCAGACATCTCGCGCGGTTGCTAGAAAGCTAGCGGAATCTTTATTGAAGCAATTTCCGTGACGGAAATGACGTCGGTAAGTTCGTGGCGGAGTCAGGTTATGGTAAACGTGTCCAAACAATTCCTACGCAGTTATCAAAAAATGAAAGCGTTCAAGTCGATAAAAATTCTGCACCAGGTCAAAATTTTCTTCAACTTGGAGCATATTGTATAGCTGTGAAATCTGTATGAGTTTTTATTGTAGGTTCCTGCTACGAACCGAGCGATTGCGAACTTTATTTTTTCATTTCACGGGCTTCCGCCGAAATTACTTGCCATATTCACCACTTCTTGCATGCTTCTTTTCCTCGAGTTTGATGTTTTTCGGGTCAGTAGAAGAAAGTGCGCAAAATATTTTCACGTATCTTTTTTCAGTATTCTAAGAAATGTCAATGTTGCAGCATATCGTGCTATTGGTTGCTCCTTGAGGGCGCACTGGATTTACATAACCGGTGGATTTAAAGACGTCCACGCCACTGAATTATGATAGATGGCAGTTATACATAAAAAAATGCAGCAGAATAATATCTGGGGTTTTACGTCCCAAAACCGCGATATGATTATGAGAGACGCCGTAGTGGAGGGCTCCGGAAATTTTGACCATCTGTTGTTCTTTAACGTGCGCTGACATCGCACAGCACACGGGCCTCTAGCATTTCGCCTCCACCGAAGTGCGACCGCCGCGGCCGGGATCGAACCCGCGACCTTCGGGTCAGCAGTCGAGCACCTTAACCGCTACACCACCACGGCGGACAAGATGCAGCAGAAGTTCACGGCTATTACAGTTGCGACATCTTCGAAGAAAAAAAACTAACACTTAACTAACACTTTTAATCGAAAATGCCATGCGAATTGAAAGTTGAAAAGGAATTGAGTAAAATTTGCAAAAAGTCGAATGACTTCCTGCGTACAATAGCAGCATCCGATAGATTAACGCAGTAATGAATCTTGTTCCCGTTAACTGCCCAGAGAGAACCGTTGATGAAGGATGAGTTCGACGGCGGAAAAAGGAGCAATATTTCAATTAAAGTTACGTTTATTGCAGGAGCCTCATGGCGAAATTTCTTGATTTCCATTATTTTTCTCTTTGCAGGATGGTTCTTCAGTGCTATAGCAGCGTGTAAGTATGATGTCACCTTGGATACCTAGAATATGAAATAATTCGTTTTAAATTGAAATATCGAAGCAAAGTTTAGCAAAGCTTCAATTTTGGCTAGTTAGTACGGCATTATAACGTAGATGCGCTGAGCGAAATGCACAAACGAGTGAAGGAACAAGAGGACAGGACTGGTGAACAGGAACTGAACCAAAGTGTTGGATGTTCGATGTCTGAATATTGGAGTGTCGTGAAAGAAAGAGAAATGAATTTACTTCGATTGTTCGACACACGCCTACGAATATGCTCATTGGGATCGGTTGGCAGACGTCGCTAATACGTCCCTGCTCCTAGACTGGATGAAGTTTTATTCCACGAGCAAGTCGTAGGATAAAAGCTTTTTGGTGAGGAGGGGGAGAGTCGTGAGGTTGAAAATTTGAGTCCGTGAGGTTGAGAAGGGACACAGCGCTCGTCTGTGTCCCTTCTGTCTTCCGTCTTCGTCGTTTTTCGCGCTGTACCCAATATGCTGCCATACCAACTAGCACAACTTTCAATACTGTTGAAAATTTACCCCAGTTTCGACATAGTCTGAAATTTGCGGAAACAGCGGAGGTGTGGTTCTCCTGTGTTTCCCTTCGTGAATTTCCGCGATGTTCTGTGTTTTTGTGCCGGTGTCCGTGATTACGTTATTTGTAGAGTAGGGGTGCCCGGGAAAGCCTTGCTACAGTGATTTTAAGCCCCATTCACACTCGAGCCACACTTCTCCCGTTTCACTGTGCGGCTAACAGTGCGTCGGCGACCGAGACACTTGCGCCAGTGGCGTAGCCAGGGGAGGGGGGGGGGGACACACCGCTCCCCCCCCCCCCCCCCCGAAATCTTTTTTCGCCATGGCATACAGAGCGAAAAATGGCCATTTCAAGGAGATACCCCCCCCCACCCCGAAAAAAATTTCTGGCTACGGTCCCTGACCTTGCGCCATTTATTGGCTGTATTTTACTACTGAGCAGAGCGTCACATGCGACGCGGACGGTCATCTGTCATCGGGCCCAGACTAGAAAGGATCCGCATTTAAAAAGAAAGTTAAGAAAGTTTCAGTGCTTTGCTAGTCACTTCTTTTCCTTAACTGTTTCCCGCAGTGACCCCAAAGCGCTCGTCCCATGCGCCACCCGGCCAGGAGTCCGCTAGAAGCACCGTTCCCTTCACGGAGACTACCCAGGAGGACGCTGATGAAACTTTCACAGTAGAAGGTTAGTCAAGGTTATCCCCCCTGAACGAATACAGACCTTCTGAATGCATGCATACCCTTTCCGATGCCAAGCGTAGCCCGAGAGCATGAACTGAAACTTATTCATCGCTAGATATCCGTTAAATGGAGCGATATTGTGTGTGCAGGCCTTTAGAGGGGCCCTGCCCCTCTCGTATGACGTCGTAGGACGTCGTAGGACGTCGTACGATCATCGTATGACGTCATCAGTAGCGTAGCCAGATATATATTTCTGGGGGGGGGGGGGGGAGCGGTGTTCAAATAAAGCAGTCAGAGTCTGTGGCCGTGGCGCAATGGATAGCGTGCTCGGCTTCTGTTGTTGCGGACCGAGAGGTCATACGTTCGATGCCCGTTGACGGAACTTTTTTCTTTGACATCTGATGTGTACATTTTTGCAACGTCATTTCCGTGACGGAAATACGTCACTGAAGTCTTGGTGGGCCCCGGAATAAAACACTTTCATGTTAATATACACTTCATGTATGTCCATGCGTGCGTTTGTATGTACGTGTGCGTGCACATAGAAAAGGGAAAATTTTTCAGGGCGGGGGGTTCTAACACCCCCTGTCCCTGCAGGTGACCTCACTATAGGAGTTTATTGCCACGCGAATCGACTGCGCAGTTGACTTTCACTGCGACCACAAGAGCGCCGGCGCAATTCTAATATTGTCTATGACATACGTCGCGGTAACTAGGCAGCTTACTTTGCTCAAGTCAGCCAATGGCTGTGTTCAAATAATGGCATCGGCACAAAATGGCGTCTATGGCATCATTTGTCGAGAGAAGAGCGAGCGATTTCTAGCTGACATTTTTTTTGAAGTTTAATTGAAAATTCCTATGCGGCCGCGCTGTGCTACAATATTTGGCTCATATAATTTTGGATTCGTAGGAGCCTCCGCTGCCGATACGCAGCATTTTATGACCGTGTTGAAAAAGTGTCAGAACGTTGCGTATAAGTTGCTCAAGGAGGCTAAGGTTTGCATTAAAGAAAAAAATGAGTGAGGTGCAGCTCTAGAAAATTCCGGAAAAATCGAAATGCGGCTCCAAAAGCATCCGTATGCGCGCGGCTGCGGTAAAATTTGCGTAAATTAAATGTCTGATAGCACACTGCTCATCTGTTGAATGGCTGCCAGTAGTTCTGTATCTTTCCGTATGCGCCGGCACGACACCTATACTAGCGTGTACGGAGGAGATCAAAAGAAATGCAAACAACGCGGCGCGGGCGTGCACCGCAATTCGCATTTATTTTCATCGTGCTCTCGCCTTAAACAGACGTTAGAATCATCCTTGATGGCATCACGGGTGACCCTGGTGTGTTTTTTTTAACAGATAGTTTAGAAACGCTTCAGAATAAAGGCCAATCGCGGATCGCTTTTTTTCTATCGCGTTAGTAGGCGTACATGCAAGTTACGACTGCAGCTATTTCTTGCTCAGTCAGTTAGAGAAGAACTGTATTCTTCATTCGAGGCTACGAAAGCGCACGCAATCCGAAAAACACGCGTTACTCCATGTAAACTCAACAGCGCGCCACCGCATCATTAGACGCACTGGACCAAATATGGCGGCAGGACGGACGGTCGCAGTACTTTTCCCGTTCCAGTGATTTTAAGCCAGGCGAAGCAGGCGCGCCAGCTGGCGGTGTGTTAAGACTTCGACAAAATTGCAATTCTGCTATTCGAAACGGGCCGAATGGGACGGACGCTTAGAAACGACGCGTTGAAGGAGCTAATCGCGGATGTCACGGTAATGATGCATTACTTCATTTTACCAAGAACACTTTGAGATCACAGTGTTAGATATAGAAGGCGCGTTTGTAAAGCCATCATTTACTGTGGCGCAGTGGATAGCGTGCCCGACATCTGTTGTCGCCGACCGAGAGGTCGCGGGTTCGACTTCCGTTGACGAAACTTTTTTCTTTGCCATATGATCGTGTGTATTTTTTCGACGTCACTTCCATGGCGGAAATACGTCACTGAAGTCTTGGTGGATCCCGGCACAAATCGATTTCGTGTTAAAAAATTCTCTCAATGGGATTCAAACCAACGACCTCCCGGTCAGCGACAACAGATGCCGGGCACGCTATCCACTTTGCCACGGTCACAAACTTTGAAGGCTTTGAAAACGCGTCTTTTATATCTCATACTTTCGTTTCACAGTGCTCTTGGTCAGCAGGGTGGTGTCGCCGCTTGGGAGCGGTAAAGCGAGGTAATGTATCATGACAGTGGTCTCCGCGATTAGCACCTGCATCACGCCGTTGATACGCATGTCTCGTTCGTCTCGTTTCTAATAGAAGTGCAATTTCGTCAACGCCTTGAGACACCGCGAGGTGGCTACCTTAGCCCAAGCTTCGGTCCCGCTCATAGCATTAACTGATATTAATAAATCTCTGCGACGCGCGCTTGTCTCGCCTGGCTATAACACCGCGTTCCCCGCTCACGGTCACCCCGAAAAAAATCGCGGCACGTCTTAGAGGTGTGCACGGGCTCCGGGTAGCCCGAAAGCCCGAGCCCGGCCCGGCCCGCGGGCCGGGCTCGGGTATGCCGACGTCTTCCCATCTCGGGCCCGGGCCGGGCTCGGGCTACTCATCTCGGGCATCGGGTGGGCCGGGCCAGGTTTAAAGCCCGCATCAAACCGAAAATATAGACGTTGTGCCGGAATTGTTTTCTAGCACTTAGCGATGAGCACACAAGATCACCTTTGTGATTATTCATCCATGCAATCATCCTCCTGTCCTGCATCAAAGATACTAGACTTCTGGAAGAACAAGGAGTCTAATTATTCCAAGCTTGCTATGCTTGCGAAAAAGATATTTGAGATTCCGGCTACCAGTGCGAGCAGCGAACGGAACTTCATTTCGACGGGATATGCGATGCAGGAGCGCCGCACTTCCCTGAAGTCCGAATCACTACACAGCTTGTTATTTTTACACAACTTGTAATCTATATGTATACACACTAACATGTGTCGTTTGCATGTGTTTAACTTTTATATGTTGAATAAAATGCCCCATGATGAAAACGTGATATCTTGTCTCCGCAGCAAACTTTCATAGTGTCGGGCCGGACCGGGCCCGGGTTTGTGTTTTTGTACGTCGGGCCGGGCCGGACGGGCTCGAAGCCCTTTAGGGTCGGGCTCGGGCGGGCCTTCGACGCCGTCAGTGGGCCCGGGCCGGGCTCGGGCTTGAAAATTAGGCCCGTGCACAGCTCTAGCACGTCTAGAGGGTAGACCCGACGCGCGTTGCGTTCACCTCTAATACGGCCGCGGTGTTCAATAATTATTTAACATGTCACGGGGTAGCGACCTTAGCCCAAGTTCTGCGTCCAATCAGCGACGCTTCTCTGGATGTTACACAGCTTCCTCTGATTACACTCTCACCGTTAACTAATGCAGCTACCACATGGGTTTGTCTATTCATTTATCATGGACGTTATTCGACGGGATGGAGTGGTACCACCAAGCGTCAACATGGGTGCATCCACGTCAAACGGTGCTATAGCTGCCAAACACCAATAGACTTTGTGCAAGCTCTCTTATATCGGTGTACAGTAAACATTCAACTCGTTCTCTAAAGACACGTTTTACTTTTGTATTACACCGATTCCTATGACGGAGGGATCACCCCCCCCCCCCCCTTTAATGCGCTACAGGGATCAACGATTTTTTTTTCTGCGCGTTCGTAATCATCGTACTACGAAAACTGAATATTTGTGCTGCCTTCTGGCATTCTTTCGCAGTCTCCGCGCTATTGTTCGGTATGTTATCGTAAAATGAAGGACGTTTGAAAAAAAAGATATGAAGCAACTGTAAAAAGACTTCTTTTTAGAACTTGATGATAACTTTTGCGCAAATGATTACCAGAAATGCTGGAAAATTCAGCGGTCTCACCGGAACGACCATGGAGGCATTTCAGAATAAGATAGCTTTGCGATGCGTTCATTTAGTGGCTCCATTGGCAGTACCACGGCAGGCCCTGGGCCCTCACGTCATTACAGGGACAGCTCACTCATTACCCCAATTTGGAAAGCGGGGCAGTCGAAGTATCCTTTAAATCGAACTGTTTTAAAGACGATAGTCTTTCTTGGGATACTTGAACGCAAAAATTTTGGTCTGCAGCTGTCTGTCTGTCTGTCTGTCGTTAACCTGATTCAGCTACTTGGCCAAAGTGTAACCACTTTCTGAACGGCCAGCCATCTTGAACTGGTGTTTGCGTTCATACTTGTGACATATTCGATCAAAAAGCAAATACTACGCATACCTGAGGCGCAACATTAATATGTAAGTGTCAAGTCGTGTGTTCTTTTACTAGAAAATACATAGCTACGCAATTCTAAAGACCTAGTGTTTTTTAGGCTGCGCTGAAAATGCGACGCTGTGCACGAACTGCGACGCCCTGCACGAAAAAAGCCCTGTGCCGACGTTCAGCTGCTGCCGCTGTAAGTGGCCCTTGGTCACGGTGTAATGCCCTTGGTTCAGCACAAGCTCATGTTCTTCAATGGCGTCCATATCTCGCGCAGCGCCTCCTCTATTTTATCAATGCCAGCCAGATGCGGCCACTTCAACGTAGAGTAGGCGCTGTCTGAGGCAAGGCAAAACATAGTAGTACGGCCGGCACAAGACTATCGTCTTTCGACGACATTTGCAGCGAAGCACGCAGATACGCGGCCAATTTTTTGAACACGACAATGCTTGAACGACTGTGCATAGCCAAATACTAAAATATCCGGAACACTTGACATATATCGAACATTAGTGACTGCGAAATATCCCAAGAAGTTGGCTTTCTGTCGCAAATATTTGGATTTTCCTCTCGCAAGAGGACCTTCCCGCGTGCATTTGGGAGAGTCAGGGATGTGATTATGAGGGCGCCACGTATAGCGGGTAGAACACACCGCTTACCATCGCGTGATTTCTACTATGGTTCTCGTCGTCACAGCTGTCGAGCGAAGTGGCCGTTCGCTTCTCCGCTGCCGTAAAACGGAAGCAGCTTGCTGTTCTCCGCAAAGCTGGCGATAATCAACACAGTGGAACGTAGAGAAAATGAGTCTGACGTCGCCGCACCGTAGAGCACAAAAAAAAAAAAAAAGAAACCCGCTAAATACGATATTGAAAAAATATGTATATAAATCAAGAGCTTAATGTAACGCCAGTTCTGCTCTAGTCCACCGCTAAATCGGCGGTCAGTGCAGCGCTAATTTAGTTCTTGTGTAGGGCGTCATGATATTGTTATAAACCTTGCGCTTAATACAGCTCCACAACTGTGAAATTGGAGACAGTGTGGAACATGGGGATCTCAGCGATTCCCTTCGCCCTCCTTGCGCCGAAGAAGAGAGGGTGCCGTCGCCTCGGCAATCGCGTGCTTGCGCGGCGCGGGCACCAGCCAAATGTGTCAGAATCGCTTTTCGTGATTTTCGGTAAATTATATTTGTCTAGTTTATATAGTTTAAGACCTCGTTAGTTTATTTTCATTGTTTTGAAGTATTCGTTGTCTTGTTTTAGGCTTGGATTGACCACTGCATGACCATGCGACATGAGACAGTAGATAGACGACAAGCTGGCCTCCTAACGTGCCACGCGCTTAAAGCGGTCCGGCAACAATTTTTTCCAGCATGGTCAGCAAACGCTGCCGGTCGGTAGTCGAGGCTCCTGAGAACACGCGATCATATCATTATAGCGCTGCTCGTAAACCAGGATTGACAATTGATTTTCAAAATCAGCTAGAAAATGTTCCTTCTTTCTACAAATGATGCCATATACCCAAATGATCGTGACATGTACCCAAACTTCCCGACCATTGGCTGATTTGAGCACCGTAAGCTGCATAGTAACCACGGCCGCCGCGAGGGGGGCTCCACGCGTCCGAGCACTGGCTGGCGATCATACTGAAGGTAAGCGTTCGGAGAAAAAAAAAAGTGCTTAAGACCATGACGCGCGTAGCGCAACATCCTTCGCCCGTGCCATTCTTAGCTTCCAAAGCGCTTGTCGGCACGGGAAGAGAGAGAAAACAATTGCAGAGAGCGAGAAATCTCTTACTCCGCTCGTACTCGATGGATCCAACAAATTTATGCGGTCATCTACTCGTGAGGCAATAAACTGTTTTGACGAAGCCATTGGACGGTTCTTGAAAAAGTGTTGCAGGAACCGCATAAAACAACGCGAGCGTTAATGTTAAGGCACACTAGAGGCTTCTGGCACCCGATGAGGACCCACAGCTGCGAAGGAGGATGTTGAGTCGGTGCTTACATCGACATCGATACCATATTACCATACACATGGTTCCATACACATGGTTCCCTTTAGCGGGAGATAGACAATGAACTTTATACTGAGATAGTCCTGAGGAGCACCGCAGCCGTTCAGGGCGGCAGCGCCGCGGGCCGCTCCCACGTGGGGACGGGGAGGTCAAGCCTCACCGCCGCGTCGTGGGCCCTCTGGACGGCCCTTAACTGGTGTAGTAGATTCGAGCTCCCTTACTAGGAGCACCACTCTTCTTCAGTGAGGCGTTGAGGGCCCCGTAAGGAGGTACACCGCCAGAGCATGTGATCTAAATTGCTTCGCGCGCCACAATCGGGACAGTCCGGTGCAAAAGCGTCCGTGTAAGAGCTTAGGGTTGACAGACTGGGCTAAGACCTGGTCTGCAGCATTCGAAGCGTGGCAGCCTGCGGCCTGGAGAGTTTCACGTGCGGAAGAGGAAACGTTCGCCTAGACAGCTGGTAGTGCTTAGAAACCTCGTTGAACGTGAATAGAGGATCTCGAAAGACCTCCCGACGAGTCCCCGAGGTACCGCCTCCGTCTAACCCTGCGCGGTGGGTTAGCTCGCGCGCGCGGGTGTGGGCAGATGGTGTAATTTTTTGCTGGGCGTTCGTAATTGTCGTACTAGAAAAACTGAATATTTGTGCTGTCTTTTGGAATTCTTTCGCAGTCTGCGCGCTATTGTTCGGTATGTTATCGTAAGATGAGGGACGTTTGAAAAAAAAGGTACGAAGCAACTGTAAAAAAGACTTCGTTTTAGAACTTGATGATAAGTTTTGTGCAAGTGATTACCATAAATGCTGCAAAATTCAGCGGTCTCACTAGAACAAATATGGAGGCATTTCAGAATAAGCTAGCTTTGCGATGCGTTGTTTAAGTGCCTCCATTCCCAATGAGAATTCTTTCTGGCATCTTACCCATCACCCGAAGTACAGTACAGTCAATTTCCACAATATGGAAGTCAGGGCAGTGGAAGTATGCTTTAAATCGAACTATTGTTGAACAGGACAATGGTTGAACGACTGTGCATAGCAAAATACAAAAATATCCGGAACACTTTTAATACCCGGCACGCTTTTAATATCCGGTACACTTGACACATATCGAACATTGGGTACTGCGAAACAGCCCAAGAAGTTAGCTTTTTGTCGCAAATGTTTGGCTTTTAGTCTCGCAAGAGGACCTTCCCGCGTGCGTTTGGAGTCAGGGGGTGTGATTAGGAGGGCGCCACGCATAGCGGGTAGAAAACACCGCTTCCCATCGCGTGATTTCTACCATGATTCCTCGTCGTCACAGCCGTCGAGCGAAGTGGCCGTTCGCTTCACCGCTGTCGTACAACAAATGCCCCTTGCCGTTCTCCGCAAAGCTGGTGATAATCAACACAGTCGAACGTAGAGAAAACGAGTCTGACGTCGCCGCACCATAAAGCATCCCCCCCCCCCCCCCCCCCCACAAAAAAAAAAAATCACAGCATATCCACGGGGTGAATGATGATGAGTGGGGTAAGCTCCGGAGGTTCATGACTCTTCCATGAAAATTCGCCCATTACATCATGAAAGACGTGAGAACCAGTGTGTGCGCTTGGCAGCAGCTTCCCGCACTCGCGCAGCCTCGGGATCTGCCCGCCTGTACGCGCGTTTCCTCGCCGCTTCTCGGGCTCTCACAGTTTCTGGATTCGCTTCTCGGCGTCGCCGTGCACCTTCTGCTTCGTGGGCTCGAATGTCGGGCTCCGTTTCCGGCGCCTCCGTGCCTTCTTCGTCGCTCACCTTCTTCGTCGCTCATTGCGCGCTGACTGCCGAGCGAAAGAGGAAGCGCGCCAAGAGCGCCGCGCCACCCAGCGGTCTCCTATCACACTAGAGCGCGCAGCGGAGCTGTCTCCTACGCATCGGAATGGAGCGAGCGCCGCAGCGCCATCTAGTCAATTCACGTACTGTCACAGCGCAGCGCCATCTAGTGAACATTGTGAGAAGCAGCAGCGCCCATACATCTGAATGGAGCGAGCGCCGCAGCTTTTCATCATATATTCATCATATACAAGTACCGCCATCTAGCGGACATTCTAAGAACTAAACGAGAGCTGGCTACCTGCAACTACATACATCGAGGACGCACGACCCACGGCTTAAGGAGCTTCGCCCCTAAAAAAAAAAAAAAGAACACGCTATATATATAAATCCAGAGCTTAATGTAACTCTAGTTACATTAAGCTCTGGATTTTAAGCTCTGAAGTTGTAACGAGTCGCCAGGATGGCTCCTTTTTCTCTGAGGGGCCAAGTGTAATGAAAAGGAAGTACATCGGCGCAAGGACAGCAGCATCGAGTGTGCATCAGAGGCTCGTGCCAGCGAACTGCGCTCGGAACTTTGCGCTACCAGTGAACAGCTCTAGTTCAATAAATCACCTTTATCATGTATATATATATATATATATATATATATATATATATATATATATATATATATATATATATATATATATATATATATATATATGTAAATGCAGAGCGTAATGTAAGGCTAGTTCTGCTCTAGTCCAGCACTAAATCGGTGGTCAGTGCAGCGCTAATTTAGTTCTTGTGTAGGGCGTCATAGTATTGTTATAAATCTTGCGCTAAATACAGCTCCACTACTGTGAAATTGCAGACAATGCGGAACATGGGGATCTCAGCGATTCCCTTCGCCCTCCTTGCGCCGAAGAAGTGAAGGTGCCGTCGCTTCGGCAATCGCGTGCTTGCGCGGCGCGGGCACCAGCCAAATGTGTCAGAATCGCTTTTCGTGATTTTCGGTAAATTATATTTGTCTAGTTTATATAGTTTAAGACCTCGTTAGTTTATTTTCATTGTTTTGAAGTATTCGTTGTCTTGTTTTAGGCTCGGATTGACCATGCGACATGAGACAATAGATAGACGACAAGCTGGCACCCTCACGTGCCATGCGCTTAAAGCGGCCCGGCAACAATTTTTTCAGCATGGTCAGCAAACGCTGCCGGTCGGTAGTCGAGGCTCCTGAGAACACGCGATCCAATCATTAAGCGCTGCTCGCAAACCGGAATTTACAATTAATTCTCAAAATCAGCTATAAAATGTTCCCTCTTCTTTCTACAAATGATGCCATATACCCAAATGATCGTGGCATGTACCCAAACTTCCCGACCATTGGCTGATTTGAGCATCGTAAGCCGCATAGTAACCACGGCCGTCGCGAGAGGGCTCCACGGGCCTGAACGCTGGCTCGGCATCATACTGAAGGCAAGCATTCGCAGAAAAAAAAAGTGCTTAAGACCATGACGCGCGCAGTGTAACATCCTTCGCCCGTGCTTCCCAAGCGCTCGTCGGGACGAGAGGGAAGTGAAAGCAATTGCAGCGAGCGACAAATCTCTTGCTCCGATCGTACTTGTCGGATTCAAAAGATTTTTGCAGCGATCTATTCGTGAGGCAATAAACTGCTTTGACGAAGCCATTGGACGGTTCTAGGAAAGGTTTTGCAGGAACTGCACAAAACAACGCAAGCCTTAATGTTAAGGCAGACTAAAGGCTTCCGGCACCCGACGAGTACCCACAGCTTCTAATGAAGATGTTGAGTCGGTGTTTACATCGATACCATATTTTCTTGCCTGCAACCCGCTCCTGCGTATAACCTCAACCCCAACTACAAACCGCGGAAAAATAAAAGCTAAAGGAAGTCTCCACGAACTGGCCTAAGCCGCCTTCCTTGCATTATTGGGAAGGAGTGCCGTGAAGCCCATTTGTGCAACAAACTTCGCACCGAAAATACAGTAAGTTCTTTAGAAGCTTTACATAGAATTATACAACATATTGAGCGAATTTCTGTTTTTCATGCAGTTCGATATATGCGGGTTCAACCGCACTTAGTACCCTTAATTGTTTACATAGCTTACGAACACATCGAGGGACTGCATTCGGTTCTCCCATGGTACAGTGGTTAGTACTACAAAGTTTTGCGAGCATCCCAAAAATTCGTGCCGTTAGCGAAAAGTATAGCTTTTCCTTGGGAATACACATATAACTCATTAAAAAGATGCTACAAGCTTACTGTGTAAATATCGAATACCGACTCGAGCCAACGAGCTACGAAGTTTGTCGGGACTCGACACCTCTCGTGGTCGCTTCCTTAACGCAGTACTACTGTACGAAAACTGACCCAGGATGGTATGAATGGGCATGTGAGAGCCAGGTATGAGGTCTTGAGGTGAATAACATGACTGGCTTTTTGCCTACGTCATCAAACGCTTTCCCACGCTCACGTCTGGCGCATACACGTCGTATTTTGACAGAGGTCAGCGTACGGTTCATAACTCTGTAGCACGTGCTGTTTCCTCATCGCAGTGTTTGCGTTGAAGCGACAGAGAGCACGGAGATCGCTTCGCTCGCTGCAGCGGCCGCGTTTCATCACGTCAGTGTATGGTTGAGTTACGCCAGGTCGCATGCTAAAGGAGTGAGTTGCTACCCTTCATATGAAATTAGTCTTGGTGCATTCGCACTCATTGCTTCACTCTTGCGGCGAAATCACATGGTAGCTGCTTAATCTGGAGGTAAGGCCGTCGATGTCCGCACAAAACGCGGCGAGTATGCCACACCGCAAGCGGGCATGTGCAAAGCAGCTCATAGCATAGCATGGTCGTGCGTAATATAGCATAGTATGGAGGTGTGAAAGGGAAGTGAGGACGAGGAGTAAGGGAATAACACAAGCTCTGCTGTTTCCTCATTCCTCGCACCACTATTGCGTAGCTGCCCCAACTTTATTGATTTCATTTTGTCGCTCCTAATGTTAGGGCACAAGATTAGCTTTTGGTTACTCTGTCACAAAAGGTGACCCCTATATTTAGGTCTGCATGTTCTGAACGAAAGACCATTACTTGATACCAATTTGCGAAGTCTAAGCAACGTATTGTGAAACGCACCTCAATGCAGGTTATTAACCCACACGAATCAGTTTGCGATCATTATCGGTGCCATCTCTTTCTTGACCATTTTGTCTTCCTTGTACGGCTTGGTTTCATATACAAAAAGAGAGTAATCTTAATTTATCACAACTAAGCCTCCCATGATTTCAAAGAGGAGTGAAATAATTTTTGTTGATCTGGTTGGTTTTGATAGAAAGGTACTATTCTTGCAGGTGTGTCAACTACCTTTATTGACGTTACCTTCGACTCAAGCCCCGATTCAAGTGCGACCGACGCAGCTGCCGAAGACGCTCGGCTGATGTCGAGGGCAGCGGAACAGACTCAATCTACTCAATCTAGGCAAGTCAACAAGGCAACGGCACCACGGAGATCTAGCTGCACTCGCGATAACAAGATACAGGAGGAGCGCACAAGAGCTGTTCCAGTTTTAACGGGAGCTGCGACGCCACAAAACGACAACAGTGGAAAGACATCGACATGAACGGTGCACCGCATTCTACATACGATAAGAAGTCCCGCCTCTTAATCCGAACTCAATACCAAAAAGACTGTGACAGGCCTTCTCCCCGATACCTCTTAATTCGATCGCAGCAGGTCACGTGACCAGCTCATCATGGCATCAGAATCTTGTTTATCGAACGAAGACTTTTTGTCGTAACACCGCCTTACAATACTTCTAATGAAATTAGGCTGCCCGAATTTTCGCAAGGAAGCTCTACGAACAAAACGTAGCATACCACCCACCGGAACGTAGTCATTGCTACCTTGCTCGTGGGTGGCTATTCTCTTCTCAAGTCTTCACGGTCACACACTACTGTGACAACAATTATGGTCAAGACGGTAATGGCACCATAACCTAACGTAACGCGTGGACGTAATGCAAGAATAAGAGCAGGCATTGGCTTCTATAATTTCTTCCATTCAGCGTTATCCGCAGTGCTGAGTTTATAGTAATCCCCTGGATTTGTTGCTACTTGCTGAGTGAAGACTTTGGGAACACTTGCCCGGTTACTTTCTGAGGTCTCTGCTCATTGTTTTCATTCAGCCAAACTGTTAATATTGAACGACGTCGGTTACTGATGACAGTGCTTGAATGACATATATGTTAAAAGGAAGGAAAGAAGCGGAAATTTAAGGGCTAGTTTTTCTTCGTTAGACAAAATATCAACGAGAAGTAACAGGTTCTTAGTTCTCATTAATATACGGCGAAATGGATTACGGCGACCTGTTATCCAAGCGTGGGCTGGGCGGGCTGGTTGGTGTAAAGCCCCCGAAACTTCGCGAAATGGCGACACTCTCCTCCTCCGCCTCGATTCCTCCTCGATTCTCCTCCATCTCACGCTCCCTCTTCGATGGTGGCGCCACCTGCATTGCTCTAGCGTAGCAGAGCACATGTCGCAGAGTCATTGCGCGCACGGCTAGCTTCCGGGGCTTTCGTAGTTGCAGTGGCGTAGGCAGAAATTTGTTTCGGAGAGGTAGCGTCCTTCATGTGAAGTGGAGGGCGTGAAAGCAAGTTTGATCGAGCGTCATTTTGTGCTCTGTATACCATGGCAGCAATCTTTCTTGAGGAGCACGTGCCCGGTGTGCCACCATGTGGCTACGCGACGAGGTTGTAGTTACACTAACTCTACATTCACTTGTACGCATTACAATTTTAAAATATGGCCTTTGTTACCTTCTAAAACGGCTTTTTGCGCATAATGTTTACTGCAGTTGTTTTACCGATAAAGAAGCGGAGTAGATGATTCAGCAACATAGATTTCGTACTGTAAGCTGTGTGAGCGAAAACGGGTTTTTCTTCAAAAAAAATAAAATAAAAAGCTCATGAATCGTCCACTGCGGGAGTCGGCAACCTTTTGAGGCGGAGGGCCGAGCTACATGAAACCGACCCGATAGGGGCCGGACGTCAAATCACAGCCGCGGGACGATGGAGGTGGGGAGAATTCGGCGAACTTGCAGTAATGTGCAAAACTAGAACAGAAATGATGTTTATTTTCAGCCCGCATGTCACAAGGGTGCTATTTCCAAACACGGGTTGCAAGCAGGAACCCCATTTGATGTAAACACTGCCATGTCGGCCTTCATATAACAAGTGACAAGGGTAAGGGGGGTAGGGGGGTCTGACGTAGTGCTGGAGGCAGCATAACACAGCCCAGGAGGCCGCAGACGGCCCGCGGGCCGCAGTTGCCGGCCCCTGGTCTACGGTATCGGGGAAATACTTTTAAGAAATTAAAACTGTGTGCGCATGTTTTATCAGCTTTGCAAACAGGTAGCGCAAGCTTTAAAAAAAAATTGACTTCCTTACATGGCACAGGACTATTTGAGCAAGTATTGCGCGCATAATTTTCCATACAGGCTCCTGTAATTAAATACGAGGCATTTCTTTGCAAACGATAGGTACTTGAACAGTTTCTATATGCGCAGAATAAGCACGCATAGCTGGTGCCATTATTCGATATGACACAGCTGAAAACAGGACCGTTTTGTCAACTGACGAAAGGGTAATAATAATATGTGGGGTTTAACGTCCCAAAACCACGATATGATTATGAGAGACGCCGTAGTGGAGGGCTCCGGAAATTTCGACCATCTGGTGTTCTTTAACGTGCACTGACATCGCACAGTACACGGGCCTCTACCATTTCGCCTCCACCGAAATGCGACCGCCGCGGCCGGGATCGAACCCGCGACCTTCGTGTCAGCAGCCGAGCACCTTAGCCACTGATCCACCGTGGCGGACCGGACGAAAGGGTAAAAGAAGGTTGTACAATATCGCTATTTCGAAGCACCGCATTTGCATACACTGTTTGGAAACACCACAGCATGGTCTTTTACTGCACTTATGCGCGCGTTAAACTTCAGTGTGATTTTTCTGAGCGACACTCCCGCAAGATAATTCGCTTAACAAAGTAGTTCTATATAGTTTTTGGAAATTCGTTTATCATGTCGTAGCTAATTGTCCAGCGCTTCTATTTCAAAAAAAAAAAAAAAGACGTGAGATAGTAACAGCCTACCCTGCGCTCTAAGCTCATAACAAGAAAGAAACTAGGAGGTGTCGCGACTACTCTTGAAGTTTTAGGGGCGAAGCTCCTTAGGGTGTGGGTCTGTCCCTCCTCTGTAGTATGTAGTAGTAGTAGTAGTAGTAGTCGTCGTAGTAGTACGTAGCCACGTATAGTGGGATGTATCCACTCCACGTGATTAATATGACGATGACGCCTGATGACCATGAAGAATAAGCGCGTTCCAGTATAGTGGAATGTACCCACTACACGTGATAACGATGACGATGACGCTGATGACCATGAAGTATAAGCGCGTTTCAGACCACACATTTTCTTTCTGCCACGGATGAAAACGATCGTGAACGCGCTCTCGCCCTCAAAAGGCAAAACGGCAACGCCGACAACAAACGTTCCCCTGAGCTTAACGTCATATATGAGGAAAACAAAATCAGGGGTACCCCCTCCTTGTGGTCCATAGAGCTCTTGAACAAAATCATCATCTACCCTATATGTAAATAATAAAACATTGTGTATAAACTTTATCAATATGTAAATAATGAAACATTGTGTATATACTGTATGTATAATCACACCACACCCCCGCGTTTGTGTGTCAGGTCTTTGTATGATGATCGAGTGGGGAAAATTTACGGGGATTGACGGTTTACCAGATTACCTCCGGAGCTTCGCCCACTCATCATCATTCACTTCGTGGATATGGCGTGATTTTTTTTTTACCGTTACAGACCTCGCATGTGACAGGTGATGAGTGACATTTATGTTGGGGGTGTAGTGTGGTGATATGGGGGCCCGGTAAAACACTGTATGCGAATCAGCATGCGTCGCGCCGCGCGCGACTTTCTATAGTGCGTGCCGGCGCTTCGCATTAAAAAGGGCATTGGTTCCATATGATTAGGAAAGAGGAAACCGGGCGGGGCAATTGCCTGAAAATTTCGCAAGGCTAGATCCGCCGGCAACCTACAACATACTAATCCTAATCGGAGCCTGAATTCAGGTGCGTATAAAACGTTCCTTTTTATTTTAGATGCGAAGCATCTTAAGAACGAGGCCTGTCCTCCCATCGCACCATTGTCCGCCGTAGCCCATGACCAGGATTTGGGGACATTTGCACGTAGCGCCCTCTCTTGTCGGTGACAGCGGCGGCCTGCCGTAACTGAATGGCAAGTAGGCGAAAAAAATCATATCTCACGAAAAAAGCTAGTTATCAAAAACGACTCCCGGTTCTACAAAGCAGAGACTTAATCAAACATTCTGTCAAAATTACAGTGTCACACTACAAACCGCGTGGCTTCCCAGAGTGTTTAATATTTAACAATGGGTCCCATGTATTTCCAATGGGGGGTGTTCAATTGTCTAGGGAAGCCACAGGTTTTGTAGTGCGATACTGAAATTTCGCCCCAGTGTTCCAGTAAGTCTCTGCTGTATAGATCCCGGAGTCGTTTTTGATAACCAGCTTATTTCAAAAGATATGATTTTTTTTCGCCTATTTCCCATTCAGTTATGGCAGGACGCGGTTGCTGCCGCCGAGAGATGGCGCCACGTACGAATGTCTCCAAATCCTGGGAATGCAGATGACGATGACGATGAAGAATAAGCGCGTTCCAGACCACACATTCTCTTTCTGCCATGGATGAAAACGATCGTGAACGCGCTCTCGCCCGCGAAAGGAAAAACGGCAACGCCGACAACAAGCTGCTACCCCGGCGTTGAGGACGCGGGAAGCGGCGGCTCAACGGCAAAAACACATTGTATATACTGTACACACGCGTTGTCACTCATTTACATGCGCGAGTGAGCAATGTCACAATGATTTACATTAAGAACGATCCCCATTGCTTCGCCCACTCGTCATGATTCACTTCGTAGAAATGAGATTTTATTTATTTTTTTTTTTGCCACGGAAGATTATCGCATTATCGTAGAAATATACAGGACGTGATGGGTTAACTTATGAGGAAGCTGAGTCCGAGTGCAAGCATCCTCCAGTCTCGTTCCACATCATCACGCCGCATTACAAGCTAACCTGCAGTACGTTCACCCCTGCGCACAAGTCACTACCTAGAAAGCTGGAGACCACTCCGCGCTGTACAGGTAAGCACATTCCGACACCCAACCAGGTATCAACTGATGGTCCCTGCACAATTCTTTCCATAATGCCGCTTCTGCAAAGAATCCGCATTTACTCGGTATATGGTAGTAGGCTGCTGGAAATCCCCATGATAGCCACCCAACCCTTACCACACCAACGAGATTTGGGGGGAGATAGATGGGGCCCGCTCCAACCTCGGCGATCAGCTAAGACACATCGCGAGGACCCAGGACATCGCGCGAACTTAAAGCGTCCTGGACGAAGGGCACTTCTCCCGAGATGTTTTTCTCAAATTAGGAAGTTTATCTTGCTGGAATGCCGGGAACCAGAAGCAAATAGGAAATACTTTTTTTAGTATCAGACATCAAATCCCACTCCATCCGGGAATGTTCCTCGGTAAGGATCCGTTTTTTATTCATAAAACTCTGATATCTCTGATGTAATTGCTTTCTTTTAATGAAATTAATTGCATCAGGGCCCTTGGCCTCAAGGGCATTACTGAAGAATTCGTGCTACCTCCACAGTCTTTTATTTAAACATCGTGAGCGCTAGTTGTTCACCGTCATCCCACTAATTTCACATCATTCTCATAATTCAGCAATTAGTTATTTTTACGCACTTTCAGTGCGAAGGATTCTAGGCTCCGGTACAGCCACTAAACATCATCATTGGCCACATCCCGTATCATGACCTGGCGCCCTTCGCCTACCATTGGCACTTCCGCCATAAAACACGTTAGATAATCATCAAATAAATGCGTTTATTCTATCTCAGTAGCAAGCGGTCGACCTTTTTCCCCTTGTTCGAGGTAGTGTTACCTAAGGCTCCGCAAACTAAGCAAAGAGCCTTCGAAAAAAAAAGGGGGGAGGCGTCACGGCGGGTCTCTGAGCACGGTCGATGACGTCTCAGTGGCTGAGCCAATCGCGAAACGCCTGCACTCCGCGCTCCTGCACGATCTTCTTGCCATTGGGGCAGACCACGGTCCCGTCGGGCGTCATCACCAGCAGCGTGGGTACGCCGGCCACCTTGAAGCGTTCTTCAAGTTCGCTGAATAAATCACGGGATAAAAATAAAGGCAGGTATACAGAAATGTTCCTAATTGACTAAACTTCAGCGCTTTTGAATAAAACTCGCATCTAAAGGACCTTGCAACTGGATACAAGTTGAACAAACGATATGGCAAACTCAAATAATTCGAACGAGATGGAATGAAAACGATATTAAGGCGAGAGCCTTAGATGCGTCATCAAACGCCTGAATCGACCGTCGGTGGCGTCGGCGTGAACACGAGTGATGCAAAAAACCACAATCACATGATTACGTCACCATGTTACGTAATCATGACGGCTCACCACGTGACGTTACAGGAACACGTCATCACCATACACCGTCAGTCGGTCAAAGGATCACCTAAGGCAGTGCAAAACAAGGCGAGGTGTAGAAAGCTTGAAATGCATGCGATCCTTGAGGCAGTCCAACACCACGTTAGGTGCAGAAACCTCTAGGAGGGGGGTGATGGGGTTGGAATCAATACCAGGGGCGTAGGCAGAAATGTTTTTCGGGGGGGGGGGGGGGGGAGGGGGGGTAAAACCATACTTTATGTATGTTCGTGCCTGCGTTCCGGATGTCTGCGTGTATATATACGCAAGCGAAATTGCGAATTTTTTTTTTTTTGGGGGAGGGGGGGGGGGGTGGAGGTTGAAACCTCCCTGGCTACGCCACTGGATCAATACAAAGACGGCGAAGAAAAATGAGAACATAGTTTTCGCCTTCAGGTCGCCTTAGCCGAATCCATAAGGACACCCTTGTGAGTTTTTTTTTCTTTTCGTCTTATAACAACGCATTGCCAACATTGCCTGATAATCTAAGCATATTTTGCCAACATCAGCCGATACTCGCTAACATATATCCATAATTTATCCGTGCTTCCTACACCCTCGTCACGAATCGTAAAAACGGAGGCACATATGCTGCCGTGTAAAAGAAATTTCGCGGTCATTGCGACACGACAGCTTCGAGCGTGACAAGTCAGAACGGGTGTACTGTTGACATAGGCGTGCGCAGGGTTCCTCTTCAGGGGGGGGCGAAGGCTCGTCGCAGCGCCCCCCCTTCCCTATTAAGTCAATGTATGGGGCAGACTTTGCGCTCCCCCCTTCTTAGGTGACGAGGGGGGGGGCGGCCGCCCCCTCTGCCCCCCCCTCATGCGCACGCCTATGACTGTTGATTCAAACTTGACTCGGACTGCACTCACCCGTGGAGCGGATCGTCGAAAGGCAGAGCGTACCAGTCGCCGTGGGATGCGCGCATGTAGTTGAGCATGTCCTGCTTGTTCCGGTCGGCAGAGATGAACACGACCTAGCCCCAAGCCGAGACGAGTAAACGAGTGAGACCATTACAATTGCTATCGCACAGAAACTAACGGTGTTCGGTGACCAAATTTCCGGCTAATTACCCCGTGCATAACAGCGCACATAAAGGGGGGGGGGGTGGGGGGGGGGGTCGGATGTTTCACCTGTATCATCAAAGGAGGGCGCCAAGTGCGTCCTATATCATTACCCAGTCGGTCCTGTCCTGTAATTGTTCAATGTGCAGGGGCCATGAAGTTTTTTCACGAAAATGGCTGCCGACGATCCCTAAGATTGCCTTCCAAGAACGGTTTTCTTCGCGCATTTAACCTCGTTACGCCTGGGGAGAAATGCATGCCGTTGTGAGCAGCGTCGCTTCATTTTCATTTTGATAATCAGTTGCTAGGCATGTTTTCCGTCCAATTGCTTAAAGGGGCCCTGCGACGCTTTTTCGTCTGCATTCTGCAGCGCTGGAATTCGTGTAGTGCCTAATACTTAGATGAACGCAAAAAGAATTATCGAAATCGGTACACGGTAACGTAAGTTATAAGCCGTCAAACTTCAATACCCCAGCAGACGACGAGAAAAAACGTCCCCTTTCGCATTTCACTCTCCCACTGACGTCAAAGGCCGCTTCCAATCACCGCGCGCCTCTTACAGAGACGTACCGGACGACTCGCCTCGTGGTGGCACGGCAGGACTGGACTCCCTCCTAGGAGGAAGTCTAGTCCGGCCGTGGTGGTGGCCGTTGTGCAGCGCTCCTAGCGTCGTCTTGCAATTGTTTTGAAATTTTCATATTTAGAAACAGAAATCCTTTATATCTGAGGAAGTATAGAGAGAGCTTTTATCATTTTTAGCGCACAAAAGTGTGGTCTATCTGGGACCGTATGAATATTACGCGCGACTTGTCGCATCGAACCAATCAAAACGAACGGCCTATGTCGTCACTCCCACGTGGTCAAGCGTCACTTCCGATCACAAAAATAGCCACTGTGTGTCGCTCCAGTCCGAAAACAGTGTGGTTTCTCCGCAGAAATAAAATTATAACAGCATTGCTTTCGGCGTTGCCACTTGCGCAACGATATCGGTGCATTCCACAGTTCGAGAAGAAGCGATGAAAACGACACGCTAAATTTGTGTCGCAGGGCCCCTTTAAAGTTAAGCTCAATTTGCGTGCCCGGCAGATGCCAACATATCTAGTAGAACTTTCACATTTTGACACGCATTCTCGTCGCTGGTTTAAAGGTCGAAAACATGAACCTCCTGACGAATTTTCAGCCGCGATTCGGACATCCATTCCTTAGCCAAGGATAATAATTTTACTAGCGGCGACGAACTTTTAATTCTTGGTATTGCAGTGTTTACATCAGCAGCGAAAAAGTACGTACGGGTTAGAACGGCAACCATCTGAGACGACCACCTTGCACGAATCAATTTCAGCAGGGTTGCCGTTGGGTGGACATGAAAAGGCGCCAGAACTCACGCTAAAAGTAGCCAAAGTAGCCATGCCATTTGATATTATCGCCAAATTTCTAGCCAAATAGAACAGAAGCGGTATTATCAACAGAGTCTTTACTATTGATAAATAAATAAAACCATTTTGAATAAGTAAAACCACAAGTTTGAAAAAAGAGCCATGGCGCCAACTGGAAATTTTCGTCGCCAACGGGGTCCCAAAAGTAGCCAGTTTGGCGCGAAGTAGCCACCAACGGCAACCCTGAATGTCAGGCGCGCTGTAGTTCTGGGAGTGGAACTTGCGCCTTCTTTAAAGGGGCCATGACACCCAATTTTCGATCGTAATCTGTGTTATGTGGTTTGATCTTTGTGCACTCACAGATAAGCTGGCGAAATTTTAGCGCATTTGGTCGAGCGCTTAATTTATAATGGAATATTTTTATAAACACGCAAGCCGCCTGAGAGTCGGGCAACACTGGCACACTCGCGAGCGCAACGTAAGAAGCAGCTGGCCGTGCGAGAGTCTGCATTCCGGCGACTGATATTGCTCCGTGGTCAGCGGTGCGTGAAATCGAGATATCTTAGCTTTCTTCCGCTTGGCACTGAAACTGAACAATTAACAGCGGCTGAAACTGCGGCAGAAGACGACGACACCGGTCCTTGCTGCATGTCACGTCACAGGCGTCACGGCAAAATGGCGGTCGCTGGCGGTGGGCGGGATTTACAGCCGGCGACCTTCTAGGGCCTGTTTTGCACTGAAATATTATTTTGCGGCTCACTATTCACACCTGTATAGGCTTAACAGACGCTCTACTTCTATAGTTCTCGCTGAAAACCACAAATTTTTGGGTGACCATGTCATGGCCTCTGTAACAGCGAAGTTGTTCTTAGTCGAGCTATGGTGGCCACCATAGTCGACCTTTTCAGGTCCTGGGTTGTGGTAGCGCTGATCACATGGCCTCGCAGTGTGGCGAGAGTGAGGCTAGGTAAGGAGGGGAGGGCCCTGTGTGTTGCGAGAGGCGAGAGCTTGCTGCGAGAGGCTAGGGCTATGGCGGAGGATGTCGAGGGGTGAACCTTCGAAAAACGCGCCACGATGGGGTGACTGTGAGGTGCAGTGGAGTGTAAAATAGCGTGTTGAGTGTTCAGGAGTTGGCACTTTCAAGATGGCGAAAATTTCTCGTCTTCCCGATGAAGAAGCAGCCCGTCGTCGTCGCCGAGCCAACCGCGACGCTCGCGCAAAAGAGGTCGAAGCTAAGCGCCAACGAACGGAAGTCTCGAAAAATATAGATGTACGATTTAGCCTGATGAAGGACGGGCGTAAGCTTCCGCTGTTTCGACAGTGTCCGCGAAGTGGAGCTGGCTGGATCTTTTAGGTGCGAAGCATCTTAGAGCCAAGCTCAATCCGGTGGTGGTGTGCGTCCTGACCACCCTTACTGCGCATGCGCCTACTCTCCCTCTCACTCTCTTTTACGCAGGTGTTCGGCCGCCTTCTATCCTCTCCTCCCCCCCGCGCTGCAGCCTGTAAACCCACTCCCTCCTCTCCCTCTCGCATTTCAATATAAGCGCGTGCGCTCCGTCGAGGAAGTCTCGCTTGAATCGTGCGGTCGCTCCGTCGGTTCCCGGCCGCTGCAGTTGTCTCGAAAGCCTCGCTACCCTCGCCGCAGACTCGCGTTGTCTCTCTGTAGCGGAAGCGGTAGCTCGACGCCGACGCTTGGCTTCGACGGCCGAGTGAACGTTAAACGGAAACTTGGTGTGCACCCCCAATGCTGCTTCGCATCCCCTCATGGTTTCCCTTTAGTGGGAGATGGTGTAACCTTTTTTCTTTCTTAGGTTGTAAGCGGACTATAGCATATCAAGATTGTACGGGGTGCCTATAAACACGCTTCATATACCTCAACGGCCAGGTTGTCCTCCCTGGCGTCCTTGTAGACGTTCGCCAGGACCGGTGTGAACATGCGGCACGGCGGGCACCACTGCGCGGCGAAGTACAGGCAGATCAGCTGCTTGTCGCGGAGCACCGTGTCGGCCGAAAACGATTTGTTGTCCTTCTTGATGAACGACTTGCCCTTGAATATCTCGGACATGGCGTCGCGTGCCTCGGGCTAATTGTCCTGCGACGCTGGACCACTGGCTATACGGACCACCAACAGCCGAGATGTGGTCAGGGAGTGCCTCGAGCAGCCAGGGAGATAGTGCGACGAATTGAGATTTTGTGAACGCCGGTTGCAGGTGTTACTTGCGGTACGTCTAGCGTGTGGCTCATACCCACTATCAAAATGAGGCAGAAGTTCAGTAGAATATGGATGGATGGATGGATAAAGCTTTATTGGGTCCTTCGGAATGCGCTTTAGCACGTTGCGGGTCCGCTCCCACGTCGGAACAGAAAGACCAAGTCTCCCTGCTGCGTCGCGGGCCCGTTGGACTGCCCATAACTATTGTTCGAGTCCCGGAGCTGGTAATAGCAGCCTCCCATTTGGACGGCGTGATGACTTCGCCACAGCGTAACGCGGGGCACCGCCAGAACATGTGTTCCAAGTTAGCTATATCCGCGCATAAGGAACATGTATTAGTTGGCCTGTCTTTCGGGATATATCTTGTGCAATAGCGCGGGGTTAGGGTACGCCCCGACCTGAAGTAGCCTGAGTGTCAGAGCCTGAGGTCTGCTTAATTTTCTGTGCGGTGGAGCAGAATATAGAAGCTTAAAAAAATGAAAAATGCTTTGAACATGGGGTGTCGCTAGAGCCATTGTTTTGACAAGTGGTCTTCTCTTCTTCAAGGCAGCCAACGGATGACACTCGTAAATTTATATATTTCCTTCAAGTGTCGTACGGAAAACACACGAAATGTTTGATAAACGTACAGAATAGTTTTAAAGCCTTTTTATGATGGACAAATTGAATTGGTTTCTCACAGTTCTTTACCAAGTCACACAAAGTGGGAAATGCTGCCTTGAAGTAGACAAGATCACCTGTCGAAGTGTTTGCCCCAGGGATACCCCATGTTGATGGATTTTGTTGATTTCTTGATGACCACGATGCGTGATTGGATAAATAACCTGTACGAAACAATTCAATTAGGCATCATAAAGACGGTTTTAAAACGATTGTATACGTTTTTGAACGATTTAGTGTGTTCTCCGTAAAATTGTTCTGGAATTAAATAAAATTACATGTTATCCGCGTACTTACGTGATAATTACGTAGAAATCATAGGCATATGTCGTATTAGGAACGCCAAGCGTTTTCTGCACAGGTAAAGTGAAATCCTTTCTATAGCGAAAATACAGTGTTAATTCAAACGAATACTAACAATGGAAAAAAGCAATATTTATATAAAAAGTTGCAAAATTAAGTGAATGACTGGAAAAAAGGAGGCAGAACACCACGGGGTACTTGTCTGAGCTCAATACGGGAATAACGAACGTTGGAGTACATATTCCCGAGGCTCACTCCGCGAGTCGAGAACACAGATGAGAACAAAACCACAAGGGAGAATATAAGTTGTTCCATTAAGTGTAGGCCAAGCCTTCGAAAACATTGTTCCGAAATGTTCGTTCTTCTTGAAACGGTAAAGGGACGGTAGCAAGACAGAAAGTGTGCAATGGTTTTTTTGTCGTTTTGTTCTCGAAGTCATGCCCTTAGGCATAGTGATTAGAGCAGCACAGAGGGGTGAAACACCAATTGGAACTGGCTTCCAGGTGTACAGTTGTCAGCAAGCTTAACACGAACGCTCCGCAACGTGTCTTGAAACAGTTTGATTGACGCTAGCACCCGGCGCTTCGCGGCTGGCATCAGTCCAAATAATCCGAGCGTTCGTCACTTTTATGACAGTCAGAAACTCTCTAAATTGGCGGAGGTTGAGGCTTTCATTTAGCTATAGTAAACGGTTACATACCGAAACATGTTGAGCGGCACCTAAAGCCCACCGCTTTCGAGCGCCTTTGAAAGCGATGGGGGAATGTCCCTGTCCTGGAAATGCACACTGAGCTAATTCCCGGTTTGCGCGTCTGCATCTTCCACTAGATGAGAGGACCTCTTTCAGGCGGAGCGGGTGCGCTCTATTACCCGACACCAACCTGGGGGGCACCTCGCACCAACGACCTCGTTTACAGCTGATCCCGAGGTCTCCCATGACTGAGCCGAAGCGTTAACGCCGCTCAAGCATCAGCTCTGGTGACATATCAACACCACTAAGGCATTATATCCCCTTCAGTCACGGCGTACACAATTGTGTACGCGAACTTCGAAGGCGCGTCACACGCCGCGTGTTTCTTCAAATGGCCTGAAACTCAGTGTGCACATTCCTGCAGGCTTGCTTAGTAGACGACTAGCGGTCATTTATTTCATTGTGCTGCGCATTGCTTCAGAGGATCATTTTGCTGGAGACACTACCAAGTTCGACGATCGTTCGACGTACCGCGTTCCAGGACCAACGTGGAAAGTATTGTTTTAGGGGCGAAGCTCCTTAGGGCTTAGGCTAGTCCGGCATCGTAGTCGTAGTCCGTCGTCGTAGTAGCCACCTCTAGGTCTCAGAATGATCACTAGATGGCGCTGCGGTGCTGCTTAGCTAGTACGTGAATCGTTCGACCACATGCAACCCACAACCATCCGAGGAACCTGCATCGATCTCGTCTTTGCAAACTTCCCACTACGACCCATGCAAGAACCCCTATCCCTCCACTTCACCGACCATAAAGCCGTTATAATGAAGGCGGAACGGAAGCCACGGCTTATGTAAACGGTAACCACCACGGCTCACGACCAATGAAGAAAACACGGCTACAGTACGAAAACGGAAAATCACGGCTCACGAATAAATAAAATTTCTTAATATATACACACAGTGTTTGTCACGTCTTTCATGATGTACTCGGCAAGATTCCCGAAAGATTCACGGTTTTTACCGATGAACCTCCGGAGCTTCGCCCACTCATCATCATGCACTCCGTGGATATGCGTCGATTTTTTTCTCCACTCGAAACGAATACAACCAAAAAACAAAATTTGGGGCCTAATAGTTGATTCTTTTTATGCAAGTAATGAAGCTGACTGGTGGCATAATAATTAGATAATTAGTTACACACTCATTTACTTTAATTACTGAAACTCACACAATACAACACATTCCTTCATTTTCTCTCTTGGAACGAACTACTGAGTGCCGTGGAATTATGCCATGCGAATTTCACGCGTTTCTGACAGCGCATCATAAAGCGTGACTGAAGGGGATATTGCCACGTGGTCTCCCTCCCAAGTACTGACCGAGCCCAATGCTTCTGCGCAGCCCAAACCTTGAGGACCAAATCCTGGCCGTCCAGTGCGCCCGCGACAGGGCCGTTAGGCTAGACCTGCCGGTCCCCACGTGGGAGTAGCCGGGTGGCGTCTGCACTGGACTTTAATAAAGTTCTACTCACTCACTCACTCACTCACTCACGTGGTCGCGACGATGAAGAAAGCAGCATTCGGCGTGTACAAGACGAAACTCTTTATTCGGGCCAAAGTGTGCCCCGCAAATGAAAAGTTAAAGTACAAGTAATACACGCTGTACACTCATAGCGGCAAGCACTGTCGCCGGTCGTCGGTTATCTGGTCGACTGTAAAGTGCGTCGGCATTTTATTCCTGAGGCGTCGAAGGTTCTAGCGTTACTGTTGGTGGCCGCATTAGTTCCAGAATAAACTCTGCCGTTCTCGTTGCGTGCTCAAGCTTATCAGGTGAACGTTTACAAAAGAAACGTGGAGTTTCAAAGGTTAGTTAGGGTAGGAGGAAGTTCTGCAGGTACGGTGCGCATGTGGTTGGAGAAATGAAAGGGCATACTTACGAAAAGTGTATGTTTTTACTGGTTCATGCACGTTTCGGCCGTAGCACGGCCTTCGTCCCAATCAGAACTCTTACGAAGGCCTTGCGACGGCGGAAATGTTCACGAACCACGTGTGTGTGTGTCTCAATTGGACTGACAGAGTATTAAAATTTATGAGGTATTGGCGGCACTAAGTGAAACAAGTGGGGCTTAGCCGGTCTTGGTGGTGCGTGGACTACTTTGTCACACGATAGTGGCATCAACAGACGATAATTTCTCAATGGTACTTCGAATTAACTGCGTCAATGACATTTTTATTGGGAACTACTCAACATAAATACTGTTGATGAAATATTTCCTCAATGGTATTTCGAAATAATTGCGTAAACTAACTTTTTATTACACAGTGCTCAACAGAAATATTGCTTGCGAAATATTTCCTTAATGACATTTCGATAGAAATGAGTGAATGACAGTTTGATTGCGAACTGCTCAGCATTTATGTTGTTGACGTAGTATGGAAACAAGGCAATGAGTGTTGCGATATTATTGACGATCAATATAGTCAATAATTTGATCATACTCTGGTAATGAAAAAAACATCAGTCATTTTCATAGGGGATTTAACTTCCTTGTTACATTTCATTTTAACACATATGGTATGGTAAAATTCTAAAGAGGTCTCCCTACAAGTGGCAACGATTGCGTACTAACCGCGATATTTATTCTTCGTTGCCAAACTAAAGGATCATATAAGAAATCATTACACACCGCCAGACGTTCATTAATACGGCAGTCTACAGAAATCAATTGTTCAGGGATGGATAACATATTCAACTTGGCTTGAGATGGTGACAGCGCAAAAATATGAAGACTAACGAAACATTCAGGAGCCATTCGCCTGAAAAAAAAAGGGGGGGGGGGGCAAACGAAGCTTAGCGTGTGGGTGTCTGACGTACTGCTTTCCTTCCTTCTTTCCTTCCTTCCTTCCTTTCTTTCTTTCTTTCTTTCTTTCTTTCTTTCTTTCTTTCTTTCTTTCTTTCTTTCTTTCTTTCTTTCTTTCTTTCTTTCTTTCTTTCTTTCTTTCTTTCTTTCTTTCTTTCTTTCTTTCTTTCTTTCTTTCTTTCTTTCTTTCTTTCTTTCTTTCTTTCTTTCTTTCTTTCTTTCTTTCTTTCTTTCTTTCTTTCTTTCTTTCTTTCTTTCTTTCTTTCTTTCTTTCTTTCTTTCTTTCTTTCTTTCTTTCTTTCTTTCTTTCTTTCTTTCTTTCTTTCTTTCTTTCTTTCTTTCTTTCTTTCTTTCTTTCTTTCTTTCTTTCTTTCTTTCTTTCTTTCTTTCCTTCTTTCTTTCTTTCTTTCTTTCTTTCTTTCTTTCTTTCTTTCTTTCTTTCTTTCTTTCTTTCTTTCTTTCTTTCTTTCTTTCTTTCTTTCTTTCTTTCTTTCTTTCTTTCTTTCTTTCTTTCTTTCTTTCTTTCTTTCTTTCTTTCTTTCTTTCTTTCTTTCTTTCTTTCTTTCTTCCTTTCTTTCTTTCTTCCTTTCTTTCTTCCTTTCTTTCTTCCTTTCTTCCTTTCTTTCTTCCTTTCTTTCTTCCTTTCTTTCTTCCTTTCTTCCTTTCTTCCTTTCTTCCTTTCTTCCTTTCTTCCTTCCTTTCTTCCTTTCTTTCTTTCTTTCTTTCTTTCTTTCTTTCTTTCTTTCTTTCTTTCTTTCTTTCTTTCTTTCTTTCTTTCTTTCTTTCTTTCTTTCTTTCTTTCTTTCTTTCTTCCTTTCTTCCTTTCTTCCTTCCTTCCTTCCTTCCTTTCTTTCTTTCTTTCTTTCTTTCTTTCCTTCTTTCTTTCCTTCTTTCTTCCTTTCTTTCTTTCTTTCTTTCCATCGCGTTGCGCAATGCTCCCTCCTTTTTCTTTCCTCCATGCCGGGAATCAGGCCTTCATCCACGTGATTAGCAGAGCAACACTTCAATTGCTACAGGCGAAAACGACAGTCATGCGTGCATATCCAAGCAACAATGAGATGTGGCAACATGAAACGACAAGTGGCTTCGATAAAAGATCAGGTTGCCATATCACAAAGGGCAGATCACCGATGAGCCCACAATCGAGAGAGCATAGATTATTAGAAAACGACGCCTACGAACACGCATGTGACCCGCACACCTTCGAGGGCCGCATTTTTGTACTCTCGCCAGCGCCGGGTTCTTCGCGTACGACGCCGCCGCTGCCACCAAAATGTGCAACTCATAACAAGCTTCACTTCCCCGACGACGCCCCACAAAACCACTCATCATGTTTAACTCTTCATTTTGTCTGCTTTCGGTGACAGTGGCATAGCCAAAAGTAGGGTTGGGGGTGGTTCAGGGCCCTACTCGCCGCCCCCCCCCCCCCCCTAAATTTTTCAATTTTGCTTGCTTACATATACGCGCACACATACAAACGCACGCACGAACATACATCAAGTATGGCTGAACTGGCTGCGCCCCTGTTCGGTGATGTTTGCAGTCATAGGCAAACCTGTATTGAATATGCAAGCTCTAATCGACGCCAATATGCTACGGTAGATTGGGGCGCAATGCATTGTGCAATAGGATACGGCGCATTCAACTTCTTCGTAATCGTCATTCCGACACCAGCTGCCCCTTTGAAGGTTTTATGTTGCAGCTCTTTCGCACTTTATGCTGATCATATGATAGATATCAGGAACGCGTTACATGACACCATGCACGCCAACGAAGACGTAACATAGATTATCGCCTGCCTACGAGCGACTGCGTATCAGGACAGCATATTCTTTTCACAAGTACTGCCCCTTCATCGTCCGGTGGTCAGGTGACACCCCTCCGCTATAATCAACGTGCCTTGGAGACAAAAGGATGTCGTGAACAAACTAATCTGTAATTATAATGTTGATATCAGTGTATCAACCGCAGTTATTCGGAGCCAATATCAGAACCTGTTTTTCGAAGCAAGAGTTCCGTTTTGTAGTCACGGCTTGCACGATAACTGTTCTCCTGTGTGGGAGGAGCCCGTGAGGCGTTACTGCCTGGCAGGCTCAAACTAATCTTAAAGGTGGACATCAATGCAGGAATCGCGGTTTTTCGAACCGATACTTCAGTGTTGTTGTTCCAGTGTGCGCGATAACTGTTCTCCCATATGAGAGGAGCCCTTCACATGTCACTGCCCTTTGTCCTTACTTCCTATGTGCAAGGATGTACAATTGAATAAATGTGAATTTGAATGGTGGACAGTTGGATTGGGGGGGAGGGGGAGTATAGTCCGACGGCTTTAAGGGCACGCGGTTCTCACAACTCGCGTGCGCTACGAGAAAACCGAGATAACGTTATCTTCACAGTGCTCACCTCTCTCTAGGCATTATCATCACAGAACAAAGGCGATATCATTAAGGCCGACTGTCTCGAGAGGTGTGGCTCAATGCTTATATTGCGAGCGTGCGTAGACTGAGATTCACTCGCAATTATCGAAACCATTGTGTTATTGGCAGCAGAGGATCCGAATCGCGGTATGTGGCCGACTGCGGCCGTCTTGCTTTTCTGCTGTTCAGCACTTCTCGTCGGAAGAGGTATGTGTGAATGGGAATATGAGCCTTTTGGTAGGTGAAAACAAGGCATAGTCCTATATCAATCTTAGCTCAAGGAATGCGTGAACTGGAGTAATTATTCATGCTATGCGGGGCAACACTTTTTTCAGCTTCCCACCAACCTTGTCACAGAAGTAAACATAAACCAGGCGCATGGCTGCACGTTTCTGGAGACCTGAAGTGGTCAGCTCTAGCTAAACGAGATGTGTTTCCGCAACCAACGCTTCCACAGCGAACTTTTACTTATATGAGTATTCTTTCGCGCAATAAACTTGTAAGCAGCCCGTTCTACCGTTGACCGCTCTGCGTCCCATGTTTGTTTGTTTTATTGCTGTTTTTTTTTCCGCGCTGTACAAGAATTGTATCATCAGCTCGCCCAAGTTTACACAGTAATTCAGTAATTATGGTCTTTTTAGACTTAGGTGTCCGACCCTCGACCATTGCCTGTTTTAGAGAGAGTGTGCGCGCTTCTCGATGCGCACAAGCTGATCAGGTTTTACTAAATTATTAACGCGATAGCATTAAAGAGCTCGTTTCGCGTCTGTGTCGGCGTCGTTGGTTGTGATAAAAAAATCAGCGCTGTCCGTGAGCGAAAAATCGAAATAGATTCAAATAAATAAATAAGTAACAAAAATCTTCCGCACTAGTCGGAAACGAACCCAGGCCTTCTGCGTGACAAGAAGCTCTTCTACCACAAAGCCACACCATGCTCGAAATTGCTTCGGAGAAAAACACATAGATATGAATGTTAAGTAGTGCGAGGAGTGTTAATAACACGTGTAATATTGCGTGGAATCCACCAGGTGTCAGCACATATGAGTTGCGCAGCGAGTGGCTGGTGTAAAGGCCCACTCATAACAAAGCGCTCAGCCACAATTAATCATCATCATCGGCAACACCATCAACAATGTGGGCAGATGCGCAGGTGCACGTGCTGCCTTACGGACGCATAGCGGGTACTTGGCGAAATTTTAAAAGGAATAATTATCATGCAATTCGCAACTGTACCTGCAGTAGGCATCATCGGATAGCTTGAAAGGGCCTGTGTTACGCGCACAGGCATTTCGTTCCTTGCGGTACGGCTGAGTTGTCCACCGAGAAACGAACCCGAGTTAGCGATTGCGGGAACACCCAACTTTTTTTACGTTGGAAATAAAGTTCAGAGGTGATGCTAGCGAGGCCCGATTACACTTCATGAAACTGAGTTCTGTTTGTAGAACTTATTTTCGAATTACTACATGACTTCGTCTCTGTTTGCCGGCATTCGTTCATTTAGTTCGTAATCATGCTCTTCTCCCAATATTCATCTCCGGCTTCTATGCCCTCCTCCCGAAAAAAATAGGGAGGAGAGGAGAGGGCACTACTCTTGAACCATCGGTGGCAGGTGCCAGCCCGCTACCTTCCTATTTCTTCTTGGCCCTTTTTATGTTATATACTTATATGACTGAAGCATGGGGGGATAACAAAGCAACTATACTCGGCGAAAACTTATCTTGACATTGGAGCGAAGGCTACGGAGGCGGGGCTTCCACACGTTCGTGTTGCTCCGCAAGTAGTTCGGCAGCTTGCGGCTGATTTCGGTTTTGCTCGCTCGCATCGTTAACGCGTTTAGAAAAACACATACTTGAAAATTATGAATGGGAGAAACATTTCGATTGTCCAGTGTACATTTTATTGTCCTATTACGAGTATATTTTTCTTGGAGAACTAAACAGCGCTTGTTCAGCCGCACAGTGACGTCACGGACGCCATGTTTTCCTTGGAAAACGGGTGGGCTGAAAAGGCGGTGCTGTCTAAGGAATGGAAAGAAAATGGAAAGCATTCTTGCAAGGTGAACGACAACTGTATTTTGCCTGCAACTTCCCGCAACTGTTTATAATAATATATATAATATCTGGGGTTTAACGTCCCAAATCCCGCGACTGTTTAAGTCTCATAATAAGTAAAGCAGTATTTATTTCAGCAAGGCAAATGCGAAAATTATCAATAAATTTCAGAACTATTTTTTTTTTGGCGCGGAAGCAGACATGCGCTTTACTTCCGTAGCTTCCACATTGCTGTCAAGAAAAGCTGTCGCCGAGTATAGAGTAAAAGCTGAGGACCACGGCAATGGAATGGAAAATGCTAAGAGTAACGTTAAGAGATCGGAGGACGGCAGAATGCGTTAGGAAAAAAAACAGGGGTAACAGATGTCTTAGCTGCCATCAAGTGAAAGAAATGGACCTGGGCTGGCCACGCAATGTGTATAGACAGACAACTGGTGGACAGTAAGAGCAACAGAATGGTTACCGAGGAATGACAAACGCAGTCGAGAAAGGCAGAGAGTTAGATGGAGTGATGAAATTAAGAAGTTCTCAGGGATAAAACGGAATCAGCTCGCACAGGATACAATAAACTGGAGATCACTAGGAGAGGCCTTCGCCCTGCAGTGAACTAAGACGGGCTGAGAATGATGATGACGATGATCATGATGATGATGATGATAAGTTTGCATATCAACACAACAGAAACAACAACATCTCTATCGGCAATGATCACCAACTTGAAAAGCGATTATGTGCAGTATGCTATCTTCTGGTGCCTCGGGAACATATTTCAGGAACACCTTGTACAACTAGGAACCCTCCAATTTCTCCCGCCAACGATTTTAAACAAATATGAAAAAGACTATAGTCGCCTACTCACCCAAACACCTAAAGAGCATAAAAAAAATGTTTTGTAAGGTACAGTGTATAGGTCTTTTGTTTTGTTTGTGTGTATGTTATACTAGTGGAGTACTTCTTTTTTTGTTGCAATTTGTATAGTTCTATCCTTTTATTTATTTATTGTATGTGACGTTACACCTGTATGTGCAATGTATTTAAGTTTTCGCTAGTTGACTGCGTTTTAGTTTCCTTCTGCCATTATGTCACATGAATGTACTTCCGTTGGGCCTCAGGCGCACTCAAGCTACAGTTTTGTAGCTTTTGGTCTGGGGTCCCTTCCTCCTTTTTGTATGGGAAAAATAAAGACAATTATTATTAACCTTGTGACGTTGGAAACTCTGGTCACCGCAGTGCAAGCTGTAGTGAAATGCTACGACGAGCTCGGTTGCATGGACACGGATGGCGTTTTCCACCACCCCGTGCACCGTCCCCACAACCTGGTTCCCGTGGATCGGCACGTGGCGAATACCAGATTCCTCTTCTACAACCGACGCAACCGGTCGGGCTACGTGGAACGGTGGTGGAACTCGAGTGTGGAAGCGGTTGGCACGGCGCCTTTCAACAGTTCACTGGAAACGAAGTTCATCGTCCACGGCTACTTGGACAGGTTGTTCTTCGGCGCCTGGATGACGGTTAGCGAATTCGCTTTCTCTCTCGGCGTTTCGCATTTTGCCCAGTGAGAATTGTGGGAAACTAGTATTCAAATGATCCGATATTTAATATGACGTTAATTAAAAACCACCAATTAATGAAGCCGAAGAAAGTATGGGGCACTTTAATTGCACTGTCTTAAGCGTATTGCAGTAATTGTGATATAGATTTTCTTCACATCTATAGCACAATTACTACAATACACTTAAGACAGTACAATTAACGTCCCTTATACCTTTCTTGACTTTATTATCTGCTGGTTTTCATTCACGTTGTATCAAACAGAGAAACGAGCCTTAAAAAATTCTCTTCCTTCATTCCGCTGTTAATATAGTTCGATGTACGTTCAGACCGCAAAGTGGCGCACGTGGTGGTCGAATTTTTCGGAGCCCTCCACTAGGCCGTTCCTCATAATCATATCGTAGTTTTAGACGTAAAGTAATTATTATTATCATTACTATGAACATTTCTGTGCAGGGGAGCAGCTATCGTCAAACACAAGACCAACGTCATTATTTAAAGGACCCCTGACAGCAAAAGTTTTGTTTGCGACTTTTTTACAGTAATTTGTAGCTTTGCGTCTGCTAATGCCGAAATTGAATCGTAAATGATCTAACGCATCGTATAATTAATGCTAGCATTGTTAATTCAGAACGATTTTGCTGCAGTTCGAAACGCTCGCCTAAATACCACAAGAAACTAGCGCCCCACAGCGGGGCAGCACCTGAGACTACATGCTCAAGCTTCGGTGACGCTGAACGCGCCGTTTTCAAATAGGGGTACCCGCGGGGGTGAAGAATGAAGCGATGTGGGTGCTTTGAGCGTGTCCCCCCTCAGGAAAAAGAAAAGCATTCCTGGCGTAAGCAGCCAAAACCACCTTGAGAGCAGCCGGATAACAAAGCGAGAGGGGTGACGAAGAATAGTCCTCGCCGGGTGCCAGTCGGGGTATTGTGCGCGCCCCGAAAATGTTCTCTGACATCGACAATACATGCTTGACCTCCGCGACGTCACGAAGGGAGCCTATGTCTACGTCAAACCACAGAAAATGTCGATTGCACCTGAATACTCGGACTAGCACCGACCTTTAGTTCAAAACCAAATTAAAATATTTTACAGGCAACACTCGTCCATAATAATTGGTCAGAAGTGCCCCCCGCATGCAGGAGTCTCAAACAACACAAGCATCTCGAGTTTCTAAATTTGGTGTCAGGGGTCATTTAAGTTGTGCTTAGTCGAAAAAAAATAGTGAAAGCTGCACAGTATTCGCTTTATTCCGCAATAATTTGCCTTCCGTTGTCGCAGGACGAAGGATGCGTCATAATGCCATCGCGGGCTGTTAACGTCACCATTTTTTATATGCCGCAACTAGATGAATAGCAGGCCTACATGAATGGTAGTAGCTGTACATATGCATTCAGCATTTCACGGCGCTTTCGGTCGCGTATTGAGGGAACAGGATCTGGCAAATAGCCTTTGACGTGTTACAGACACTGCAGTTAGGGTTTGAATCTTGTCCAATCTTGTAAAGCTTTCATCGTGTATACGCAACACCCAGCCGCAATCTATGCAGTCGTTTCCTGCTTTCGGCTTAGCCGGAATGGAAGCCGAAAAGCACGACCAGAGTCAAGTCTGTAAAGGCGCTCTTGGCAATGACTAGGGTCGTCCCATAATTGTGTCGAGGTTTTCTTAGACCTAGACAGGAAGGCTCAGATGTCGTATCAGGAAAAGTAAATTGATACTACTTCGCCGTTAACGTGAGCCATTTTTGCTTCTGCGTCAGCTTGTTCATTCCCAGCTATGCCACAGTGACTGGGAATCCACTGCAATGTAACAGTGTGTCTGGATCGACCCATAAAGGGACACTAAAGTGAAACAATGACTTGGTTTAGGTTGACAAAATGCACTCTGAGAACTCTAATGTCATATGCTTCATTATCATAGGTTCATTATTAGCGGAGAAAATCAAGGTTAAAGTTTTATTTTTTTAAATTTGGCGCCGATATCTGCGCGCGTGACGTCAGAGATTCCAAATGTATTTTTCGTATTTTCGTGACATTGGCTCGATGAAATTTTCTGAAACTTCGTATGCTAAGTCTATGGCACCCACAGATGACAATGCACCTCATTTTTATTGATTAGAAGCTACGTAGGACTCAGTAGACGCCTTCAGAATCTATGACGTCACGGTCTTGGTGGCGTCATCCATCCGCATTTTCTTTTCGCGTGTTTTCTCGCTTACCAAACGTCGTGTCGCGGTAAGAGTGGTGTTTTCGGGATTGTGAAATTGTACCTAACTAATACGCGAAAAATCGTTTTCCCCTTTAGTGTCCCTTTAAGTCACTCAAGGGCGTCACAAATTGTCTGGAATCCAGACCCTTTCTTTTCAGAGGAGAAGCTTGTTGGGTGCTTTCGAACATGTAGACCACGCCCAACATAGCTTAAAGAGTCTGTTAAGGTTTCTAAGTGAAGCAGGTTTATATCCTCGTCTTTAGAGCATGTCCTGTGGTTTGAAAATTCGGGCATATACAATACGTCTTCGTGCAGGACAGTGCGTGTACAGTGAATCACTGTGCTATACCCAAGTCACCTTTCATCATACCTACTTCTTTTTTTACCCTTTCCCATTATCCCAGTGAGGAGTAGCAGGCTAAAAACCCACTTTCCAGGTCAACGTCTCCTCCTTTCTCGTCATTAAACATTATCTTCTGCTTCACGGCACTTTTGATATTACAACACGACCTACAAAACTAAGAAACTATTCGTGTAAAAGCCGAACATGGTGCCGAAGGGGCCAATAAAAAAAATCGTTCGTCGATTGACGTCGGTCCTGAGCGCTATCTTAGGTACGTAATGAACGCGAATCGAACGAGTGATGGGTGGCGTGACCATTCCGATTGCACATTCTTATCGGCCCTTGAGCCGCATTACAAGGACAGTGATATGATAAATGAGCGGCTCGTCGATTGTATACCGTAATATTAAGTAACGGGGACAGAGCGAGGAAAGTCTCCGATGCCATTGTTTATGGATGTTATAACGTAAACACTATGAGAGAATCGACATTTGGGCTAGTTGGTTGATATGCATGGTATAGCTGTTATTAAGCGCACTTCAACGAAGTTCTTTTTCTCGTTTGTCTTCGTTGAAGTGCGCTTAATAACAGCTATACCATGTAAACACTATGCTCCTACCTCTTTGTTTCCAACATGGCGCTAGTGCTTTCCGCGAACTTTATCACGATGATCGTCATCGATGGATAAGAAAATACTGGAATGATTATGTAATTACACCAATGAACTCACAAGGTCCACTATGCATTCGACTAAAACGACTCGAAGGCGAAAGCCATTTTCTTCTCATTTTTCTTCTTAGTCGATCAGGGGCGTAGAAATTTTTTCGGGGGGAGGGGGGTTCAATCATACTTTATGCATGCTCGTGCGTGCGCTTGTATGTGTGCTTGTATACATAGGCAAGCAAAATTGAAATATTTCGGGGGGAAGGGGGGGGGGGTAAGGTTTCAACCTCCCCAACTCCTCCCTTGGCTACGCCCATGCAGTCGATGTACTGATCCTCCCTCGCCCACCTCCGAAAACTTTGTGCCCTCCACATGGCTTTGCACCGCCCCTCCAGGATTGGAGGCATTGCAAGCTTTCTGTATCTCACCTGGTTTTGTACTGCCTCCGTGATCGGCCCACCTTTGAGCAAGCTACGGTGTCATGTGATGACGTCATCACGTTAGGCACGTCACGTGATATCATAGTAACGTCATGATGATCCCACAAATTTTGGCGCCATATGGGGACATATTTTGCAACTCTCGTGTCGACGCCGTCACGGCGGGATGCCGTCGTTATGACGGGATGACGTCACAATATGACATCGTGACGTCACAGATCACCAAAATTAGTGACATCATCATGGTTGTCACATACCGTGACAGCATACAGCGGTTCCTTCGGATTGCGCTTATGTTCGCTCAACCTTTTCCTCAAACACCGCATGGTCTGTCCGATAAGAGAGAGAGAGGGAGGGGGGAGAGACATAAATCATTGGAAGGCAGAGAGGTCGGCCTGAGCTAGTGCGCTCTAGCCTGCTCAGCACAGGGGAGAATGGAAAGGAAAATAAAGAGCTGATAAAGGGCGATGATGGGGAGCGGAAGAAGTGATGCGTACGTACAATAACCACGTAACATAGCGGTTTCGCTCAAGTCTGGAGTCCAGTGCTGTGCTCTTAGGGAAATCTGTTTCTGGCAACTTACTGCCCTTGTAACACTTGCTGACACTGTCTGATCTCACATCGCTGACAACATACAACTTTCACTTAGTATTGCCACACTGATTCATGCCAGCGTCAAAGCCAGCGTTTTTCGCAGCAAGGCATGAAATGGGCAATCACAAAATATACGTGGAGCTGTTTCACAGACCTAGTAGCGTTCACAGTTCGGGCTGTCCGCACGACCGATGACGTGTGCGTCGCGGTGAGTGAATGCAACGCCCAGGTGAATCCCGTGTAGCAAACCGGCATGGCTTCGCTTTATCCTAGCCGGGAGGCGAAAAGGTAATTCAGGATTTGTTTCCCGCAGACGCTTGTATTAAAGGTCTGTTTGGGACCAGTAAGTTATTATGCACTCTCACATGAACGATCTCAACAAGGAGTTTGCGTCATTCCGCGAGTACGGTTCTTTCACGTCAACGCGGGCGTTACGCTCAACAGTTCTTGCTGCAGCATCAGCAAGGGCCTATGTCCTATGTACATTTGTCCACATGATATAGGGATCTTGTACACCACCGCGCTTGCGCAGTTGGCGAACCTCTCTCTTTATGCTTTACCGTGCATGTTGGCTAATGAGTGCCGTTTTTCTTGCTTGTGCCTTCTTTTCTACACTTGAACAAATACCACTTAAGTTGTTTTGCACCGAAAAAAAACCACCTGCTCACTGGCTAAAGATGATGGGAAACAGATACGGAACGAAGTGTTTTTTTTTCTTTTTCTTTTTTTTTTACTTGCGCGAGAAAACAAGTTGGGTATTTGTTCAAGCGTAGAAAAGACGCACAAGGAAAACTAAAACGGCACTCATCCGTCAGCATGCACGATGCAGCATGAAAAGAGGTTCGTCAACTGCGCAAGCGCTGTGCAGTAAAAGATCCCTCTATCATGTGGACAAATGTATACATAGGACAGACCGGGCGGTGTTAGAACAAAAGTTCGAGCAAACATAAGTATAACCTGAAAGGAATCGCTGTATGCTCTCATTTGGCAGCGCACTGCAGTAATCGCGAAAGCAGTACATGCCATCCCCTGTTCGAGCAAACCATTGTTTTGTTCGGACACAAGGGCACCTTATCTAGGGAAATTATGGAAGCATTGTACTTAAAAAGAACGAAGACAAGTGCATAAGCCGGCCGCCTATCACACTCCATGATAACGAGAGAGCACTTCCAGACTTCGGCTGAGCAGCAAAAAAAAAAAAAAGAAAGGGAGAAAGAAAAAAAATGTAAAAAATGTTAAAAAATCACAGCATATCCACGGAGTGAATGATGATGAGTGGGCGAAGCTCCGGAGGTTCATCGGTAAACCGCGAATCTTCCGTGAAATTCGCCCAGTACATCATCAAAGACGTGACATTATAATGGCTTTATGGTCGGTGAAATGGAGGGAGAGCGGTTCCTGGATGGGTCGTAGTCGAAAGTTTGCAAAAACGAGATCGATGCAGGTTCCTCGGATGGTGGTTGGTTGCATGTGGTCAAACGGTATGCATGTGAGACCATATCGCGATGCCATGTGTTGTATGGCATCGCGATCGTCATCGTCATCAGCGTCATCGTTATGACACATAGTGGGTACATTCCATGTGGTGTGCCGTGATGGCAGCGTCATCGTCATCACACAGGACCTTGAAAATCGAGGTGGCTACTACGTACTACAAACTACAGGGGACGCACGACCCATGGCATAAGGAGCTTCGCCCCTAAAAAAATGATTCATGGGAACCTTTGCTCGCCTGTTTCGTATTTCATTTTTGCCGGCATGTATGTCACGGTTACCGTGCGCAGGCACAGAAGTTTGGCCTTCTCTTATAAGAACAGGTTTCTTGGTCAAACAATTTCAGTTGATAGTCAGCGTTGTGTACATCGTGCGTGAACCTTAGCTTTTTCCATGTGACTACTTATTTGTGTTTACGTCTGTGTTATTTTTTTTTCTCTTTCCTCTTCTCTCTCTCCTTTTCTTCCCTCATGTCTTGCTTTCCTCTGTGTTTCCCCTTCCCGAAGGAGCAGGCAGGCGTTGTGCCCATCTAGGTGGCAGTTGTCAGCTGTTCCCGCCCTATTTCCTCTCTGTCTTCGTGTTTTCTATGTATGCAAATTAATAAATAATTCTTGTGGTGCTGTAACATAATGAACCAGTTCCAACAAGTCCAGTTCACAGTACTCCTAAATTATTTCTCTCTTTCGCCTTTTTTTTCTTACCTTGTTTGACTGCTGATTCGATATTACTTGCATTCTGTTGGGATGTTGGTTCCAACACAGCTTACCTTCGCATGTTTTCACATATAAATAGATAAAAAAGAGTTAGGGGGTCCCGCATGCATTTGTCTAAGACAACTCGAAGGCGTAATCAGTCTTCTGTGTTTCTGCTCAGTCGATTGTATTCTTATTCCAAAGACTTCGATAGGTCTGTACAGTTTCGGTTGGTGCTTAACGTCATTTCTGACGTCACATCTTGATTGCAGGAGATGAAGGACGCCTACCTGAACAACGCGGACGTGAACGTCGTCATCGTCGACTGGAGCTACGCCAACACCGGCATCTACGACAGCGCATGCGCGAACGCCAGGGTCGTAGGCGCCGAGCTGGCGCTCTTCATCAGGAAACTGAAGGTGGGTCCCGCTTCTCCTGCACGGAAAGATACCTGTGCTGAGAATCACGTAGAGAAACTGAAGCTACACTTGCAGAGCATTTCGGTCCGTTGCTCATACTCGCGAAACATACTCGCGAAATGCAGTGGCGCACAACAACAACAACAACAAAAAAAAAAAAATCACGCGATATCCACGAAGTGAATGATGATGAGTGGGCGAAGCTCGATCGTTTTCATCCATGGCAGAAAGAGAATGTGTGGTCTGGAACGCGCTTATACTTCATGGTCATCAGCGTCATCGTCATCACGTGTAGTGGGTACGTTCCACTATACTGGAACGCGCTTATACTTCATCGTTATCACGTGTAGTGGGTACATTCCACTATACTGCGCCATCGTCATCTTTATCACGTGGAGTGGGTACATTCTACTACACGTGGCTACCTACCTACCTACTACGACTACAGAGGAGGAACAGACCCACACCTTAAGGAGCTCCGCCCCTAAAAAACAAACGTTTAGGACGTCACGAAGTCTGTCTTGGGGAAGGTAATGCTCCGGGAAGTCAGCGGTGTCGATACAACACGTGAGCTTTTTCGTCGGGATGACGCAAGAAGTGAGACTTGCCGAGACTTTGGAGTTTAGTGCGTGGCAGTTTTTAACCGATGCGCGCTTGTTCGGCCAGCTCACAGAAGAGGTTCGAAAATGAAATAAAACAAAAACATAACCGGGAGTACTGGTCACAGCGGTGGTTTACAGTGGCAACGGTGCTCGACCGCTGACCCGAAAGCCACGGGTTCGACTACGGCGGCGGCGTTCGCATGTCGATGGGTACGAAATGCTAGAGGTCAGTATACTAAGATTTAGGTGCACGTTAAAGAACCCCAGGTGGCGCAATCGCTGAAGCCCTCCACTACGGCGTGACTCAATTATATCGTGGTTTGGGCACGTAAAGTCACACATTGTTAACCGAAAGTACTAAGACCTACCGCGCGCTCTGACGCTTTGATCAAGTGTTAGGGCAACACAGTGGGAGTCGGACTGGTTGCGCTATGATCGCTCTTTTTTTTTCCCGTCCTCTTTGTTGACAGGCTTAGGCCGGCTTCAATTTTATCTCGCTACCCTCGCTGTTTTCCTTTTTTCTCCACGTGCTTCGCTTTTTAAAATCCTTCAGCCATCTAAGGTAAAAGCCGCGTGTAATGATTTCAGAAGTCGTGGCGCCGAATTTCGTGGAGGTTCTCTTAATATTGTACTTCAGATCAGCAAAAGGTACAATGTCGGTCGAGACGGCACGCAGGGGCGGTTGCTGAGGTTCTTATCATTTCATGTCATCGTTCTCTCAGGGCTGCTGATATATATAGTAAAAGCGAGGTATCGTGTCTTCATGTGCAAAAGAAAGGGCGCATTGCAGCAACAATAGAAAACGAAGTTTATCATTACGAGATACAGCTTCTGGCGTGACATGCAATCCCAGTGTTGTCGAAATACTATCGTAGATAAGCCTAATCGTCGTCATCCTGGTTTAAGCTGTTCTTTACGCACAGTTAGCGATAGCAGAACAATAGCTGCATTCCTTTTTTTTTTTACTTCTTACGAAATCCATCAGATTTTGTCGCCTATTTTTGCTCATATTGTATCGATAAACGGCGTAAAGGTGGAACCACGTGCAGCGTTTTTGTAGGCGTTTTCTGGCGTTGCGTCTCTCGGCGTCGTCACATAAACGCCTCCAGAAAAGGCGACCAACCACGCCTGAGAAGCGCTGAGGCCAGCCGCCGTGACGAATTGTGTGAGTAAAAGGGAATAGGTATTCCGTGAATAAAAAGAAAAGAAAGAAGCGGGGGGGAGGGAGGAGTTAGACGTTTTTCTGAAAACATGGTTGTCAGAGGAAGCACCGCTTAACAACGGTAGGTTAGAAATACCTAGGAGGAGGGCTTAACTGTCAGTGGCTTTAGCTGTGTGTGTACCATATCGAACGGATTCAAGAGCCCCCCTTATAAACATGTATACCTGCTGACTGCAGTGCTTCAAAATGGGGCATAGCGCGAACACGCACGGACGAGGAAGAGACAACAGGAGAAGCGCAACAGGACAAGCGCTGTCTTTTCCTCGTCCGTGTGTGTTAGCGCTTATGCCCCATTTTGAAGCACATAACCAACTAGCCCAAAAAGCCACGTTGGCTGCAGTGTATTGGACTTGTGAATAAGATATGACTCTGTATATTTTCTGTCTTTTAGGGACCCGAAGTTCGACTGAAGCATGTAAATTGAAGAATGTGCGTCCCTTCTTCAGCGAGCGTCATGACCTTGAACACTCTCTTTTCTTTTTTTCGAACACGCGCCTTACTTTACGTGTCATCGCGAGCGCGCGGCCATGGTAACTATGCAGCTCGCGATGCTCAAATCAGCCAATGGCCGTGGGCTTTGGGTTGATGGCGTGGTCATTTGGGTTTATGACGTCATTCGTCGAGAAAAGAGGGAACGATTCCTAGCTGTCGTTGAGAATTGTAAATTCCATGCCGCGTGCTGCGCTATGTTTCGCTCGCGTGTTCTCAGGAGCCTCGACCACCGATCGGTATAGTGTTTTCTGACCATGCTGAAAAGCGTGTTGCAGGACTTCTTTAAATGTGCGTTCGCATGTTCCATCTCTGACATTGCAACAACGCAACTTAACCTAATCCTAACAACTCAAAACCAAGGTCCCATAGCCTTATCCCACTTCATCGAAGGCAAGGAAACCTTATGCAAAGGTGTAAATCAATCAAGGGCATGGCTGTTGCTCTCTTGGACTCATCTGTTTCGGTTTCGCCGGCTGGAGAACTCGCCGGCTGGAGAAGTGGGAGAATTTCATTAGTCCGCAATAATTACCAGTGGCCGCTTTTGGACGAGAAAGATACAAGGAAAACGAAAGGTAGGGGTGTCAACCAGACGATCGTCCGGTTTGCTACCCTACACTGGGGGAAGGGTTATGTCAAAGTGGCTATGGGCTTTTCGCACGAAGGAGTTCGATTGACCCACTGACCCGACTTTCTGATTCATCTAATGAAAATGTTTATCATCGTAATTTCTATAATAACGGCTGTGATGAAGGACTAGAGTAATCTTAAGGTGTACTATTAAGCCGTCACCTCGAGGACACAAAAGGTGATGCAGTTCCCTCATTTTTGAGACTATTCGGACGCACTTCTTGAGAGACCTGATATATTTTTCACTTAATTGCGTCGAATATCGTTTGTATACGCAGTTGCACAATGTGATTCAATGCGCTGATTTTCAGGAGGCCTTTGGCGCTGACCCAAGAATGATGCACATAATCGGACACAGCTTGGGCGCACATGTGGCTGGCTACGCGGGCGCCAACACCACCAATCTAGGAAGAATCACGGGTGAGGCACACAGGCTTAATATGCGATACGATGTGGATGCCTGTTCAGTCACTGCTCTCTCTCTCTCTCTCTCTCTCTATATATATATATATATATATATATATATATATATATATATATATATATATATATATATATATATATATATATATATATATATATATATATATATATATATATATATATTCAAAGGGTGCGGGATTTCTCCGCTTTTGGTGCCGCCTAGACTGAGGAACCTTTTGCTGCCCCGATCGAGAGACAAATATGTGATGCGTAGTCACGACGTAGAAATATTTTTTGCGTCACTTTGAGCGCGAGTATTTGCCTCGCGAATATCTGCGATGGGAAGACTATATGTTTTTTTTTGCTATCGCTATCTTTTCACTTAACTTGCTCGTATAATGTGTATGTTGTATTTTCAGTTCATTTTGTTTTTAATGCACTCCCGGTGGCAATAACTGTCCCTGGGCGCATGTAGTCGTCATAGATAAATAAATGAATCAATAAATAGGGGGGGGCGACCCCAATCTTTAGCTTAGCTGCATGGTAGTGGGACTCGCATCTCGGCGTCCGTGTGTCCTTAGGTTAATCGCGTTTGGTCACACTGTCGCAGCGCATCCCAGAGGCCACGCAGAAAGAAGCGCGTGGTTCAGATCTGCTCCGCCAGGTGGCCGCAACGGTCCCAGCTGCTCTACGGATCCTCGACGACAGCGTTCCTTCGTAGAAGAAACGCTGTTATCGAGGTGCCCTAAGCTGCTCACAAGAAAACCGTCCGCTAGTTCTATGAACTTGTGGGATGCCGTGTCGATGAAAGTACGCATCCCAACATAAAACATAACGACTGTTTATTAACGTAGTAGCAGCAGCGGGGCGAGCATACCGACGCTGCGCTCGAACGGTTAGAGAAGGAATGGTCATCTTCCAAGCTTGGCAGCTTGGGTTTACAGCCACCGTCGGTGACGTAAGCCTCCGGTGACGTTGCGGTGGCGCTGTCCCTTATCGGAGGCGCGTGTTGCAGCATGCGGCCGTGTCACGCCGGGCCAGCTAGTGACGAGGCGGAGGCTGCGCCGGTTTGTGCGCAGTGTGTCGCCACAAACTCATTTAATCGTCGTTATTCATCATGACAATTAATTGGCCCATATCTTAAATAAAGTTATCCCCTGATATCATGCGTACCCAATATAACTCTTAACTTGAACCGGAACCATAAATCTCGTACCAGTTTCTTTTTTTTTTTCAAACACATCTTCTGAATATTCAGAAAGCCGTATGTAAGTTCTCGACCGGAAGTTTTTCGAAGAGAAGCGAGAATTGACCTCGTGGATTGTGCCACTCACAAATTTACAACTTTTCCCGCTCTTGCTTTTCGTGCAGGTCTAGATCCTGCTGAGCCGAACTTTCAGAAGATGCCTCCCGAAGTGCGCCTGGACCCCTCGGACGCCGAGTTTGTGGACGCCATTCACACAGACAGCCACCCGTACCTCAGCAAGTTGTGTAAGGGACTGCAATATTGACCTCGTCGCTCGCGTCGAGGCAAAAAATCCGCGCATATCCACGAAGTGAATGCTGGCGATGGGGCGAAGCACCGTACATCGCACTCACGACGTTGGCACTGAGCCGCTGCACGGAGCGCCTTACGCGCGCTCTCGTTCATGGCGGCGGCATTGACTGCGCGGAGCGCGCGCCTATATCAGCGACCCCTGGGGCGGCATTGTGTTATCGCGGAGTTGATCGATGTGTTTGTTTTTCTCGTGGCGCCGCACAGATGGCGCACCTGCGGTTCTACTGTGCACTATGGCGCGGACGGATTGAAGACGGACGGACATTGTGAGGTCTTAAGGGGCTTCGCCACCGTTAAAAAAAAAAAAAAAAAAAAAAAAAAAAAAAAAAAAAAAAAAAAAAAGGAAGAGAAGGCAGCAGTTAGAAAATCGTGGAAGTTAGCACTGACCCGCTGTCCCTGTTACCAGCAAGGTATACCGTAAAGGCCGGCGGCATCACAATGAATCTGTATAGCCTCACCCAACTGTCAGTTTCACTTAAAAGAACACAAGAAAAAAAAAGATAGAAAACGCCAGGCCTGCGTAGAACCCGCAGCACAGTCACAGCAATAGCTGGGAGAGCGGCCATTCTAGACCGCTTTTTAAACATTCTTTGGGCAACTACAAGTAAACTTACATGGCACCGCACCCACTACGCCATAAATCAACATAATTTTTCTGATGTTGGGAGGCACCCACTACGCCATTGTTCATTATTGTACGGAGAAGCGAGGCATCCCGCTGCACATATCTAAGGCATTATGAGCACTTTCTTGACGCGGTTGACTTGACTTGACTTTCTTGACGTTGATAACGATGAAGAATTATGACTGAACCCTTTGTAATGGGTTGAAAGCTTTAAACAACCCATCAGTTACATAATTCTCATGATGTGACGCCCGGTCGTCATCTTGCTTTCCTACCATGCCATATTACATATGTTAACTTTTCAAGAAACTTGGTTGAGCTTTTCGACAAAATGGGACGAAAAATAAAAACACTTAAAAAGCGTGACGCCAACATCGGAAATTGCGGTGGGAAATCTAAAAATGATACTTCGACATAGATTTTCCCATCCAATAAATAAAACCTACGCTCGTGAACTTAATGACACCAGAGTTTTCATAGCATAACTCCTCGGTCTAAGTAATTCAATGTTTCATTGCTGTGTCCCTTTAATGCAGACAGCGCAGAAACAAGGATATTCGATGCCTATGTCGACTCGAAGGTGAAAGTGATTTTCTTGTTTTATAGCGGAGCATGCTATGGTCGAGGTTTCCAGTGTGTCGTAGATAGAAAATTATCGTTATCATTAACCGGCACGCGCTCAATTACCGCCTAAGCAGACAGATGCTTAACAAGACAAGGTGAAACGCGCCCCCCACCACCTCTTCTGTCACCCAGCCGTGCGCGACTTAATGCAAGTTCCGCTAATATTTCTTATAAGTCGATGTGTTGAACCTCGCGCGCCTCCCTCCGAAAGCTTTCTGAAGCAAACGTGGTTTCGCAATGCCTTCAGTATACCTTTTACCGAGCAGTGATGTCATTGATGTAGTCACCATGTGACATCACAGTGACGTCATGATCCCGTCATATGGTGACGTCATCACGTGATGATGATGATGATGATTTTTTGCATCACTCGTGTTGTCGCCTCCGATGGGGGACGCTGACGCGTGACGCCGGTCAATTTTCGCGTTCGATGCAGCATCTAAGGCTGTCGCCTTGAAAAACAGTGCGGGCCCTTTCCCAGAGGTAGTGCCTTACATCGCAACGTTGTCTGTGCAGGGAGCAGTGAAGGCATGGGAATGTGGGACCCTGTCGGTCACGTCGACTTCTACCCAAACGGCGGCGAGTACATGCCCGGATGCGACTCGGTCAACCGCGTCTGGAAGATCTTCACTCACGGCCTCATCAAAGGTGAGTCATACGTAGGAGTGACGTTGCAGATTAGGCGAGTTGGTTAAGCGTGATTAGGCACGGTTGAGGGGTCAACTAAGAAGCGATCGCATAGCAAGTGAATCAGAAGCCGATAACTCCATCGCATTCCACTCTCAGAGACTGAGCTCCAACGTCTCCCAGATTTTTTAGGAGCGAAGCTCCTTAGGCCGGCACCCCGCCGTCGCCGTCGCCGTTGAAGCTCCTGGCACGGTGCCAGCTGTGGAGTCTCCCCTCACGCCGGAGGATAAATGAGCTTTATGGGCGCTGGAACGCGGATGACGTCTGCACAATGCGCAAAGCGCGAGAATAAGAACGCATGCGAAATGGAGGCAGATTAGTCTCCCTCTCACTCTTTCTTCGACTCTGCCCTCTCCCCTCAAACCGGCGAACGCGCGAAACCATCCTTGTCGTCTGCCCAGTGGTTGTTCCGTTTCTTGGACAATGAAACGCCGCGCGCGCCGAACGCCGCGTACGTTCCATTTCTAAGAAGCTTCGCTCATGGGTTGTATTCGTACACGGAACAACTGCTAGTTTTTAATAGATTCAGCCCATATGTAAGAATGTATGTTCGATATAATCCTATATTCTTTAGTAAAGTGGTTTCCGTCAAACACACACACACACACACACACACACGCACACACGCACACACGCACACGCGCGCGCGCACATATACAAGCACAAACACACTCACAAACACACGGAATAGATAGATAGATAGATAGATAGATAGATAGATAGATAGATAGATAGATAGATAGATAGATAGATAGATAGATAGATAGATAGATAGATAATCATCGCATCGGCGATGATTATTTACGCCACTGAATTTATGCTTTTTTTTTTTTTACCTAACAGGCGTCCGCGACGTTGTCAGCTGCAACCACCAGCGCGCCGTGAAGTACATGTTGGAGTCGATCTGGAACCAAGATTGCTTACCACTTGCGTACGAGTGCCCTTCCATCGAGGCGTACGAAAAGGGACAGTGTTCCGACTGTGGTGCGGACGGTTCGAAGTGCGCAGCAATGGGTGAGCGAGCCATCCAGTGGAAACGCTTCAAGAAGAGCGAGCCGAGACGAATGTTCACCGTCACGAACTCTGAGAGCAAGTTCTGTGGTAAGTGGAGTGTACCTTAGAGATGCCATTTCGGTTAATGCGAATTGACTTCAGACGTGACTAATTAGCGCAAGAACACTCTAAAAAGTAAAGGAGGAAAAGGGGTGTCGAGGTTACTCCTTTAGAGGAGCAACTGACCTGCCACTCCCATTGCTCCAAATCGGGGGGTAACTGCAACGGGACGAACCGTTACTCCCCCGCTCGCGGTTACTCCTCAAGGAGCAACAGTTACTTTTTCCGCAAAAGAAAAATCAGCTCTTGGTTGACTTAACCAGCATTTTGAAGTTTGGGCAGGCATTTTGATTAGATGTACAATCGATATACAAGTATCACATTCAGAAATAAATTTCAGAAAATCTACAGCAAACACACGGGATTCGAACTCACGACCAATGAGTCAGCATGCGCGTACACTAACCGCTCCACCACTCCACGCTCTGCCACCGTCTCAAAGAAAACGGGTTTATGTAGGCACCGATGGGTCGTTTGCACACGGCGCGAACATTTCGGAAGTTACTCCAAAAAGAGGGGCGCTTTGCTCCCTTGGGAGGAAAGCGCCCCCCCTTTTTTTCTTTTTTGTTTTGCACACGGCACGGAAAAAAGGGCACTTTCCTCCTAAGGGAGCAAAGCGCCCTTCTTGCCGTGCCGTGTGCAAACCTTTGCACACAGTTTGACCCTTGGGGAGGAAAAAGCGCCTTTTTTCGGGGTAATTGTGCAGTTACTCCGCAAAACATTTTATAGTGAAGGACGAAGGATGAGGCAAGGAAAGCGGAAGAGGACGCGGCACGTCCTCTCTATTTTTTTCACCTTGTCATTCTTTTTTGACCTAATTAGTTATGTCTGGAGTGTGTCTACATGCATTGAGCATACTAAAATTCACTGGGTAAGTTATGCCATGCGACATATTTTAGCGCAAAGTAGAAAATGTAAGAACTCGGAAAGAGAAGAAGGAAATACAGTGCACAGGGCAGGCGTTAAAGAGCTCGTTTCACAGGAAATTCTGGTGTCGGTGTCGGCGGCGTAGTCCTTGGTTGTAAGCGAAAATCAGCGTTGTCTGCGAGCAAAAATTCGAGGTAGATGCAAATAAATAAATAATAAATCTTCGGTTCGAGTATGATCGTAGATTCGAACCTGCGAGCCCTCGCTCCGTGGCGCAATGCGTTTAGCCGCTGGGACACCACGCGTACATCATCGAGCATACTAACGGCGAGCTGTTTACGTACACCATTTAGCGTTGGTGGTGCGCACATCTCGGAGGTTCTTCAGCGGCTTGACAGAAATCCCGCGAGAGAGCGTGAAGCGCTCACGGGCGCTAATGTCCTTGGAAAATATTTAAAGTAGTGGCATTTGTGTCAGTGTACAGGCCATTGGTGCAGGCACCTCATCTCTCATGTGCTTTGTAGATTGCAAATGAAGTCAGTTGAGCTCGCCGAACAAAGCTCTTGGCCGGAAAGAGCGGCTTGTTCAGTTCATCCGCTAGAGCACCCGAGGGTGCTGTGGTTCTACGCGGCGCACTTGGAAAGGTCGGCGAATAAAGAGTGAGAAAAATTAACGAAAAAGACGACAATGTAATGTATACAAAAGCAAGTGGCGTATTTTCGTGGTGTCTGACAGAGTAAAAAAAGGTACGACACATAATTAGTGAGTACACGAAAGTGCTCCATATTGATGGCAGCGCCACTGCAAGCTCATCGGCGCAAAGAAATCGATAGTTTTCAAGCTTAACCCACTAGCTTTCCAACAAAACAGCTAGTTGGGCGAGTTGGTGCGTATTCATATTTGAAGATAAACAGCGCACAGAAAACGAAGACGAAGGAAGAGAAGGGATCGACACACACAGCGCTGAAAAAAGCCAGTTGTGAGTGCAGCGCTGTGTGTGTCGATCCCTTCTCTTCCTTTGCCTTCGTTTTCTGTGCGCTGTTTATCTTCAAATATGACCACTAGCTTTTCAGAAGATCGTGAAAGCGCCATCTTGTTTGTCCACTTCTGGATCATTTACTTGATCGGTTCACTGTGTGGTCAACCACGCTTCAGTGTGTTGGTATAGTGGTTCTGCATGCTTTGGTATGCCGACTTGCTGCGCCAATGGTAGCAAAAAGTGCTACAACGGCAGAAAGAAGTTGTTTTCACTACTGCGGGGAAAATCCATAGTTTAGAGGTGGACACCCTAGAGGCGCTGCTGCAGCTGCTAAGAGATGAGGCAGAGGTTGAGGGACGCAGTTGGCGCTACATTATATTTTTCAGGGACTTGAACGGGCGCGCTTTCCGTGTTCTGTCGCGCCGCATGCATGGATACAGGAGCCGGTGCGCGTCCGCATTTAGGCTTTCCTTGCGGCCAGGTTTAGGTGACAACCGAGGAGCGAAGAGACGCGAGCAGTTGGGAAAGCGATACGAACACGGTCCACTTAACGCTATCGCGTTCTACTCTTGAAAGCGAAGCTCAAGAGTCCTCCAAAGTTTTGATCCTGCTTTGTGTTTTTCTCGTCAATCGTATTCAACAACATTTGACTATACTGACCAGGTATGGCAGCAGTGAAATCGGTGTAATTAAATTACTTTTTTTTTGTTGTAGTCAGCAGTGCAATTAATTGCTTTTGTTATATGACAATTTAGTAACGTAATGTATTTCGTCCAACCAATAGCTTCTAGCAGGCCTGGCGCGCCGCAACCGCCAGTGGGTCCTGGGACGAGGGGCTCCACCTACAGTAACCAGGCAGCCTTATCATTATTAAAGATTTTGCTCTCGCTCTAGAAGATTTCTCATGTTTTTTACAATTACTTTCGACTGAAATATAGCATGTCCAGTGGCCTCGCGGCTTACAAAATTGGTCAGGAAAGAAACAAAAAATAGCATAGACAAGTTAATCTGAATGCCAAACTTCAAGCATGGAGAGTTGAAACAAAGATCTGAGACTTCACTGCACATTGGCTGCAAGTAAAGTGTACATGAATTAGTCCATGAATAATGAATTTTTGCTTGAGTATAACTACAACGTAATTTCATTACTTTTCAAAAGTAATAGTAATGTATTGTCATTGCTTTCGGTCAGTGGTAGTTCGTAAAATAACTTAATGATATTTTAGGAAATTTCGGAAAAGTAATTAGTAATGTTATTTGGTTACTTTATAAGGAGTAATTCAGCCATTTTCGATAGGTACTTTATTTCATTAAAAAAAAGGTCGTCGTGCTAATCATTTACTCGTTTTTTGGCTCCCACGTCGTTACAGTGTTCCAGTATGCGGTTACTCTAAGCACTGGCAAAAAAGTGCAATATTCCAACGGAAGGGGCCACATTTTCCTGCGAGAGGAAGGCACCGGCGCAAGAATTAATGTCAACGAAGTTAGGTGAGACTTATTAACCGCTACAATTAGCTAAAAAAAGTGAAACGAGTATTCCATATTGAAATCTATAGATTCACCGGGTTTGACGATGCTTCGCTGAGCAAAATATATGCCCATCCAATAAGGACTACGTAATTTCATGGCGTTACGTTACAATTCGCAGAAACGGCTGCAAAACTATTCGGGATGGTCAAGACAAATCAGAACAAGGCAGCTGGCGGTACAGATATTGATACAGCTGCACTACAAAAAAAAAAAGAAGAAAAAATGGAAATCACAATTAAGAAGGAAGAGCAACTACAAAGAAAACAATACGGTCATGATATCAATAATCCATATATTTTTCTACTTCGGCTTCCCTTGCCTTCATACGTGTGCATGATTCTTCCTCTTGAATGTACTTCCTCCTATAAATTTAGCTACAAGTTTGGTCCAAACGGGATTTTGGCTTCGCGCGATATTTTCCGACCGGCTCGATAAAATACTCCAAATTAAATTAAATTTCACCAGAAAGAAGTTTTTTCAGGAACTATGGACAAATTGATCGAATTTCTCGCACAAGTTTACTCAGAAATGTTAGGCTTCGCGGCACTTTGAAGTTGACTCAGCAAATCACTGCCTTATCTGCACAGGTCAATGGATTTCCATCCGCACAAAAACTACACGTTCTTGGTGTCCTCATCAAAACCGCTAACCGCCGAGAGCAAGCTGCTCATCGAGTACAGGACCACGCAAGTGCTTCTCACCTACAACATTCCCACGGTGCGACTCTCTTTCAGACCGATGACATCCCCATACACGGAAAGGTAAGTGCTACTGACGTAAGAAGCCGGATAGGTTCTATCCATCCATCCATGTGATACTGCAATTTCATAGATGGATTTTAGCAAGGTGGGAAATATAATCTGGGGTAGCACAAAATGAAAAAAAAAGTGACAGGTAGTCAATACTTAGCAAAAACATAATCAAATATCGAAGCGAAATTCAACTAGGAACACAAATCCGGTATTACAAGCATAGTTACACAATATCCATCGCTGAAAAACAGTGTTATAAAAATAAAATGCAAGAAAACCAGAAGCACATTCGGTGGATCGTTAGGGATACAACAAAAATATTTTAAATATATGGCTGTAGATTTTACTCAGAGTGAGAACAATGTCAAAGTCAATTGTGAACTGTTCGAGACAAGTGGCAAACGTTTAACGAGGGGTTGTGGAACGTCATCGCCAGTAAGTTTGTGCAGTCTCTGAGGCTGGATAGACACGTACTCATATTTTTTACGAGTTGGGCGAATGTTACGAAATTTCGAATGTCGAATCAAATGGCGTCCTATTCGATTCCGTCGTCTAATCAAGTAGCCAGTGCTCGCCAACACGAACATTTTTCTCGAATGCCTTACGAACATTTTAAAATGTCAGCCGCAACCCAAATGAACACAAATTTGCTGCAAAAACACAAAATATTATTCGCGAGAGCATAGCATAGCAGTCAACCGTGAAAGTGCAGGAAGCCACGTTTGCTCGCCGATCCAGCTTTTATCCGTTCACTAATTTGTTCTTGAGGCTCCGTTCACGCTTTTACTGCTATAATTATGAATACTAGGATGCGCACATTTGGCACTGAAGCGTTCTCAATGCAATGACATTGATACAATATATTTCTGTGCTTTTATTATGGAAACATATGACAAATATGTGAAACGTGTATGGAATATGTTTTCCGTGCGAACTACACGGTAAACTTCAGAAGAGTTGACTGTTGGGCGAGTTGGTGCTTTGACATGGAAACCATCGTGAGAGCGCAACTAAACACGACACACAAGAAGGAAAAACAGACGAGGACAGGCGCACCTGTCCAGTGCGCCTGTCCTCGTCTGTTTTTTCTTCTTGTGTGTCGTGTTTAGTTGCGCTCTCACGATGGTTTCTACACGGTAAACATTTGGAAATATTAGAACGGCATGCGGAATGTTTTATAAGGAATCGTATTATATTAATTGTAAAAACGGCTGTTCAACTCAAAAATCATTTGAAGAGTATTATATCTTGCGCAAAACACCCCGCTTATGCTTGAACTACATGACTAGTTTTGGCGGCAGGAGATTCGGGAGGCGACAGAGTCTAAAAGTAAGGTCATTCTGTGATAACTCGGAAATATGTTGCAGGGTCCCTTTGAGCCTTTGTAATGAACACTTCGATAATGATCTGCAGTGCAAGCGACTTGAGTCTTTCAAGATAACGGTGTCAATGAGGAGTTAAGTGGAATCTGACCTCACTTTATCAATACACGCTACGCCCACCGTTCCTATTCTTGTTCGCTGAACAGCGTTCTCCCTGTACTTACATCCCAAGAGAGCCGATTTTTTCGCACACCGCAGCTTTCCCATTTTCTTTTTTTCTTTCGCCGATGGCTATCAGTGAGGCTTGTGCAAATCGGAAGATCGCAACGCGGAACCGTGCGAGTATGTCTGCATACACTGCAACTCAGATGCATTCGATCAGCCGTTCGAAGTCCACGTGTGATTTGAACGTCACGCAATTAATAGCGGTATCAATGCTCGGCGAAGCAGCTATGAAGCGCAGCTTTTGATGGACGCCTCCCTGCCGGGTTTCATAGGCGCATTAAATGATACCCACTAGCATAGGTTGGCAAAACTTGTGGAGCTCACTCAGGCTCACTCATGAAATGTATTTTGCGCTTAGGACTCACTCGGACTCAGACTCACGAAAATATTTCTGAGCCGGACTCATTGGGACTCACACTCACGAAAATTTTCTTCAACCGGACTCACTCGGACTCAAACTCACCAAAATATTACTCACCCGGACTCACTCAGACTCACGGCTCAAACTGAGTCTGAGTGAGTCCGAGTGAGTCGACTCATGAGTCCGTTAACCAAGAATTAGCTTTTTCGACCATGGTTTCAATGCTCCTTAACTCCAGTATCTCACGTAATCGGTGCTCTTCTTGGCGCCTTTTGATTTAGTACCTTCGATTACGAGTTATGAGTGCTCGTAAACCAGTAAGGTCATTTTTCTTGAAAGAGATGACAAGATATATTTATCAAGAACTTCCTCGGAAGAGTTGGCAAGGGGGGGGGGGGGGGCGAGGTCAAGGCACTCCCCTATGTAATGCCCACCTCTGATCAATAAATATTGAAATGGTATATAAAACACACTGCTTTGAAATACGTGTGAGTACACGTGAGTATAAACGTGAATCCAGGCAAGGCTAATAGTAATGTTGAAGATGAGTAGATATGACCATACGTCGGCAAAGAAAAGTGGAACTCACTCAGACTCACTCAAGAACAATATCTCGCTCTGTGGACTCACTCGGACTCAGACTCACCAAATTTTCCTGAGCCGAACTCACTCGGACTCAGACTCACGAAAATTTTCTTCAATCGGACTCACTCGGACTCAAACTCACCCATATATTAGTCACCCGGACTCACTCAGACTCAGACTCACGGCTCAATCTGAGTCTGAGTGAGTCCGAGTGAGTCGACTCATGAGTGAGTTCGCCGACCTATGCCCACTAGTACCTTGAAAAATTCGTAAACATGGGATGTGCTGGAGCCGATATTTTGAAAAACGGACTTGTCTTCTTCAATGCTGCGACTCTCAGCACAAGCTTGCATCTTCTCCTGACTCCTGCCTTCTTTCGGATTTCCACTAGCACCTTAACATTCAAATGCAGACATCTGAGAAGTTATGCATCCACGGGAAACACTCAATAAACTGAAGAAGATAGTATCAGATTAAAATTGGGTCATGTCAGCGAAGAAACACCCTGTATGCGGTATTCTTTTTCTAATGAAGCTATGTTTAGAATAAATTTTGTTCAAAGGGACTGAGACGCGCGATCTGAGCAAGGCCGGGAACCTTCACATCAGAGCGAGCCAATGCATGATAAGCCATTGCATTACATTCGCTATCCTAAATATGTTCCTACTTGCAATGCCTCAACGCGAACTGTCTCATTCCTACATTTACATATTACGAGTTGATGCTTAGAACAAAACCTTCTTTATTTAGTGAAGTTTGTAACCTCCCCAATATCGCCCAGGTACTTAGTAACAAAGCTCATTGCAGGTTCACGACACATATATGACAGCATACGTACTACGTACTGTGCTCATAGAATGAGACGCGTCACTTTAAGGCTAAGTATTGTACAGTCAGCGTCAAAACTTTAGAGACAACACGACACAGGAAACGCTTAGCATTCCCGTTGCTTCGGAAGGCAGCCGTGAATTTCGGCCTGTTCTAAAATGCCATAACAAAATGCCCTCTGCAGTGCAACCGAATAGAACCAAATTGCTGGGAAATTCAGTTTCTTGAGACCTAGTGGCATAGGCGGAGAGTTTTCATTTTGCCGGAGGGGGCGGCGCCCGGCTTGCTCTTCTTGTACATTGTTCTCCCTGTCACTTCATATATATATATATATATATATATATATATATATATATATATATATATATATATATATATATATATATATATATATATATATATGTCCGGCTCCTAAATTAAAGAATATAATTAAAGACTTTTATACCACCTTATTCTCTTTGGCGCCTACACCGCGATATCAGTATGAATATCCCTTGTGATGACTCCCGATTTATTCTTCAACCTACACAAACACATCGATCCTCCTCGCAACGCTTGGTTCAAAGCGAAAAATGCCGTATAGGCTGCTAGTCAGTGACTGCATCACATAAAATCGATTCCCACAATGAGTGGGACCCGCCTATTTTCTTTATTGATATGCATTATTTTGTTAAAACATGCACCAGACATAAGACAGTGGCCTAATGCTGGTACATGAAGCTTTAATCTTCAATTTGTGATGGCCAAAAATAATTCTCAGGTGGTAGAAAATACAATTTTCTACCACATATTTCTGCACATACAAATCTCTTTGAGGGGAATTATTAACTGAGTATTTCACTTGTCACTGGTCCATGATCGGAATTTTTGAAGCCATGTTTAAACTGCGCGAAGACGACAACACGTTAGACACATAGAACACGCACACACGAAGCGCTTCGTGTCTGCGCTTCGTGTGTGCGTGTTCTATGCGTCTAACGTGTTGTCGTCTTCGCGCAGTTTAAACATGGCTTCAAAATCGATCAACCAACTAGCCCAACAACATGCATTACATCGGAATTTTAAAAGCCTGAAATGAAAAAGCGGGTAAAAACAGCCCCCCTGTGAAATAAATAGCTGCCAGACAGGAGGCCAAACGCTCGTTGTCAATGGACGGGGACCTAAGCCAAGCTCTTAAAAAATATCCCGGGCAGGCGCCGGGTTGGGGGGGGGGGGGGCTCTGCCCCCCGTGAAGCCGTCCGGGGGGGGGGGGGGCGCGCCCCCGAGCCCCCCGTACTCTCCGCCTATGCCTAGTGGTCTATAAACTTTTGACGACGGTTGTAAGTACCTTCGTTTACGCCGTCTTTAGCTTGTGTCACATTAGCATAACAGTGGATCGGGGATTTAAACCAGAGCCAATATCCATTTCAGTGGCCACATTCGCAGGTTCATGGCGTGGTTATTTCGAGAAATTCCCCCTACCACTCGTTATGCTTGAAGTTTTTGATGTTGCGTTTAATTTCGTTAGTACTGTAGAATTATCGTTTGAAAATATGAATTAGTGGAGCTATTTTATGAAACTATATTTTCGAGCGGTCACGCTTTGAATTTCCTTCACACCGCAGCGCGGAAATTTTCTCGCGCTTTAGTACACGTTGTCTATTTTGTGTAAAATTTATTTTCTTCATTACTGTTAACATGTTTGATATATTTAATAACATTACTAATATTAATAACATGTTTGAATCGTGAACACTTGCGAATAATTCAAATTCTGAGCATCCGACATTGTTTTGTTTTTCTCACTCTTTTCAGCGAAGCTTTGAAGAATACGTTTCACAAGTGCCAGGCTTCGAGCCCGACAGGAATCTCAACTCACGTGCCCGTATCATTAAAGGATTGCTAAACGTCACTACGCTGTCCATTACTTTGCATACTGCGAATGCACGTGCACTCGCAGAGCTTGCGAAGCATAAAACCATGCTTAGAAACTGCGGCAATGGCTATAACCAGTTAGCATGTGTAAACTATTACACACCAAAAATTAACTCCGAATTGTTGCGAAGGGACTACACTTTAGCATCGCCAACCGACACACTGAAGGCCATATTCACAAGACCTTTAATTCATCAGTGCATTTTGTTACGGCCATCCCATCTCGCTACAACCACATACTTGACGTCACTATTGGTTGGCAGAGGTTTCACGAGCACCTGCATCGCAAAGAAGTTTGCGCAAACACCCACACGCCTTCAATTATGCATTGATAGACCTTTCAAAAACAGACTAGTATGTTTTAAAGTTAGTTTCAAGTTAAGAGAATTCTTGTGAGAAATTCTGCCTTCTTTTAAAACGCCTCTAAACAGCCTCTATAAATACGGTGAAGAAGTGCCTGATTCTCTGCTGGTGTTTAGCAGATTCTCACCGCAATTCGTGATGAGTTTGTTCACGGGACGTCATGGGGAAATAAGCTCTTGATTGGTCATTATACGCCGGATAACAGTTGTGAATTGTCGCCTACAGTGGTTTTCAGTGCAGTCGCACGCCCGTTGTGCTTTGCAAATAACAGCTAGAGGAAAATCTAGAAAATACAAAGCTGTTTAGTAAAAAAAAATAGGAAAACTGTAATAAACCGGCGTACCAAATAGCAATAAAATGAAAAAAAATAGTAGAAAGCCTTTTCACCCGATCTTTATTCTCGCATGACTATCGCACGCAAACTGATTTCACTTCGTTTTGTGTGTTTTCGACTGCGCAAGCGGAAATAACAAGCAGCGTGTGGCCGAAAAGCGCGAAATACTGATAGGCTCACCAAGTAGGCATAATATTGTCCGCGAGTTTTATGAGGAAAATAAGTGGCGAGGATGAAATAGAACCAGCAGGAAGAGCATGTGAAGGTGAGAAAGAAACCACACGCTTCTCAAGAAACTCGGAAGGATTAAGGCACCCTTAAGGCTCAGCCGAAATAATTTATTTATTTTGTGCATAATGCTCAATAATTCTCTGAGATGAACTTACCTGCCCCGGTAAGTTAATGTCACGTGATCTCACGTGATGCATATGTGTCAGTCACTTGAGCTCTGTCAAGCTCTTTCTTTGAATTGAAAAAAGCTTTGATGTAGCGCAAAACGACACACGGACGCGAGAAGGCCACGAGAAGGCACAGACACGAGAAGGTACATAGGGACACCACACAGCGTGTGGTGTCCATATGTGCCTTCTCGTGTCCGTGTGTCGTTTTGCGCTACATCAAAGCTTTTCAAATGAATCACCAACAAGCCCTCATTGCAACTCTCGTCGACTTTCTTTGAAGCCTTTAGCCCAAGGGTTCCGTCAAGATACGAAGAAATAGAGAGAGTTTAATTGAAAGCGTTATTTTCATGAGTGCCACCACTGCTGCGGACAAAACGCACCATGAACGAGAAGAGGAGTACATAGCCCCAATTTTCCGCTATAGACAATCACGCAAGGTCAATAGACAAGGAAGCCAAGGAAATCGTGGGGTATTTAAATAGCCGATAGCCTTCCCTGTCTCTCGCTTGTTGTTGTGGTGATCCTTGGACCTTCACCACCGACATATCGTGTCACCTTTGCGGAGGGCGTGTGCACGGACGCAATCAAGTTGCCAGTGCGTTCGTCGCTCACCACTAATAAGATGAAAGCACTGTAGCCCTCCTCCTGGACAATAAACCTCTTCCTCTATACCCCTGTTTCCTTTTCCATTGTAGCAGCTTGGGGAGTTCAACGGCCGGGGAGAAAAATGGCAGTCATGTTTTACTCCGTTGCTTGGCCGATGGACGTAGCACGTGAGCGGACGTGCGAATGCCCGCTCCACACATTGAGGCAGGCTAACTGGTCGAACTGCGCAGTTCTGGTCGAACTTCGCAGTTCGACCAGAATGAACTCGTACCAACTCGCCCAACTCTCCACGCAAAAAAAGAGTGTTCCACACTCGCCTTCATGGCTACGAGCGACGCTGACTAACACTCCCAGGTTTAAATGCACAGGTATTCCCGATAAAGTGGACGGTTGGACGACCGCCACCGTAGCTGAATTTGTCGAGCACCGGACGCGCTATTGAAAGGTTGCAGGTTCGGTCCCTGCCAGCGGCAAGTTTGTCTTGTCGTTTCGACATTTAACAACATAATAACTACAAACAACGTCCCCTATACATTCCTTGGCTTGATTGTCAGTTGCTTCTCGTTAAGGTTGTGTCTAATAAAAGATTAGCCCAGCTTGCACTAAGTTGCGCAAGACTGAGTCACATCAGAGCTGGTGGGCACCTAGCTTGTCCCGGCTTGGCTGGGCTTTGACCTTCTCACCTGTCTCTTTCGCGCCCCTTACTATACTATACTATACTATACTATACTATACTATACTATACTATACTATACTATACTATACTATACATGGCTATGCTTGCTCTCGCCAAGAAATTCTTTCACTAAGAATTTTTCTCTCTCTGTGCTGGTGCTCTCGCCCATCAGAGGAATCGCATCCCACGCCGGAGAAATGGGCGCACGTGTTCCGGGAGCGAAGCAGAAGACGACAGTGAAATTGAGAGCACGTGCTATTATGATGATAATATTCTATATACGACACGCAGCCAACCTCGAGCATAACAGTCAGCCTCCCCCCCCCCCCCCCTCACTTCCCCTCTTAGAAAATTGGAGGCGGTAATCGCTCACAGGGAACCTTTTGCATTTGTCTAAGACGACTCAAAGGTGAACGCCATTTTTTTTAAATGCGAATGCATTTCTTAGTCGGGCTATGTCAGGCATCCGGCGTCGTGCGGCGTTGGCGTTGTCCTCGGCGGCCTCCGCGCGCCGGCAGGTGTTATCTCTCCGCTCTCACTCCCTCTCCCATAGCAACAGCTGCGGGCGCGCGCGCTTATCCTCGTCCCTAGCAACCGGGGCATGTGGTGCGAGAGAGTGTAGGAGAGGGTAGGTGCAGTGCTTCGCCGCTCCTTCTCTCGCCGTTCGCTCTCTCTCCTCCTTGCGCCCCACTCTCCCGTCCGCTCGCGCCTCACTCTCGACCGTTCGCTGGCTGGGCGCCTCTCAAGGCGATGGCAGAAGTCGGTGAAGGCGAAATCTCTCGGCGCAAGAAATGCATTCGCATTTCCTCACAATTCCCTTCGGGGAGGTGGGGGGCATTTTTTTTCTCGGTCGATTGTATCGTTCCCAGCAGTATTTGGTCTTGCCGCAGCAGAGATGCGGCATATCCTCATAATTGTATTTTAGGGGCGAAGCGCCTTAAGGTCGAGGTTTCTTCGTTGTCCGTTGGGCCTCAAGGTACGCAAGGTACCCACTATACGCCCACCGTAACTTTCATGAAGTATTCCTGTTGTTTAAGTTCCGCCTTTTTTGGGCATAGCGCATACCACTTGGCAAATATAGTGAGTGGAAGCAATACTGCTGAAAATTGAAATCTCATATCTTCATTGTTCACCGTGGACGCGGACATACAATAATTTTAAGCTCGAAGGAGCCGTACAGAAATGTACCATTCAAAAGATAAGCCGGAAAAGCGAGTTAGCTTACTCTGCAAACGCCATCCAAATAATATCCTGTAGATTATCTTGGGGTGCACTACCGATTGCAATAAAGAGCACCTAGAAACTGCTGTGGCAGTTGCCTTTTATCAGTGAATTCTGTTTTTTGAAATTAAGATTTTTCCAATCTCAGAAACCTCAACTCAGTGCTCTGTTGGCATCGAGTATACGTTTGGTTTTCCTTATCAATGATGTTGCCCTTAACCATTGTGTTTAAATCTTGTACGCACTATATGAACCGACCGACCTGACACTATATGACCTTCCTGTAACCTTCAATTCAATCCCGTTTGATTTTTTAATGACAGCTGACATGTGCATCTCGGTTTAACGTTGCAGTTACTGTTTCCATTCCATCCCTTCATTACGATGTGGCAGTATTCTTTTCAAGCTCATTAATTATCTTCAAACTGATAACTAACTTGCTGGAATTGTGCATGCCAAAACATGATCATGAGGCACTGCGTAGCGTCTGTTCCCTTCCCTCCTCCTTCTCCTCCTTCTCATCATCATCATCATCATCATCATCATCATCATCATCATCATCTATACGGCTGTCCGCAATGTGGGTGTGCTTCAAAATGCAGCTGACGTGGCCTGAAATCTATCTGCCAACCCTAGAGATTAGCAGCGCCACATTTTAAGTTAGCTTAGCCTTAGCTTTGACGGCGAATTCCCAAACCTGGCATATCCTACATGTCACACCATGAAGGATATACCACCGGGAATTTTAGTCCGCCTCGGTGGTATATAGTGGTTACGGTGCTCGGCTGCTGACCCGAAAGTCGCGGGTTCGACACCGGGCGCTGCGGTCGCATTTCGATGGAGGCGAAATGCTAGAGGCCCGTGTACTGCGCGATGTCTGTGTACGATAAAGAACACCAGATGGTCAAAATTTCCGGAAGCGTCCACTGTGTGGTGTGCCTCATAATCATATTGGTGGTTTTGGCACGTAAACGCGAGATGTTGTTGTTGTTGTTGTTGTTGTTGTTGTTGTTGTTGTTGTTGTTGTTGTTGCTGTCGTTGTTAATCGGGAAGTTTAATCGGTGGTCAGTGCCGCACAATAGTAGAGTTCACAAAGAAAGTTACACGCGCAAAGGTGTAGCAGCTTGATATACCTGCGTTAAGAAAGAACAATGTGCAAGGGCAACCTTATCAGTGCGGCTCGCCTGATTTGCCACCGACACGCGCCCATCAAGATAAGGCGACGATGGACCTGAGGTCAGGTGCGAACACTGCGTTATATACCGTCGCGTAGTCGTAGTGTTTACAGCCTACCAACAAGCGTCGACTGACACATCCGTCTCGCCTGGCAGCCTGAATTGCCAAGTTGTCGCCAGAGGTAAGTAAATCACGCGTACGAGCACGTATACCCATAATAATGGTTCGGATATATCACGTCCCGAAACCACGATATAATTATGAGAGACGCCGTGGTGGACTGATTGATTGAAACAACTTTAGGTAATACGGCTTCGGAAGTTTCGCCCACCTGCTGTTCTTTAACTTTCGCCTACATCGCAATGCGGACGCTTCGGCCGGGATTCGATCCAGCGACCTTCGGGTCAGCAGTCGAGCACGAGCACGTATACACCCATCCAATGGTCAATGTCCTCCGCTTTTCCAGAGAGGCGTCTCCCTATGCCCAAATCCATGCTTAACGGGTTCGCTATCAAAGCGATTCTAACGGTTTGCGGTTTTACAGGGCAAACAAGATCTGTCAGGAGTATCGCGAGCACATATGCACAGCATTGGCTCGCTGCGCTCCGCTTCTGGTGCATATATATCTTTTGTCTCGGGTATCGCTCCGTGCATGAAAACATAACGTTTCTCAAATGCGTGCATATCGGTGTTGTTGGTGGTGGTGCTGCTGCTGCGGAATGATACTAAGAAGGCACTCGTGGAAAACATTTCTGTCTTCAAGATATATGAGCACTCTGGGCGAATAAGTGGGCTGTCTACGCCTTCTCCTCCCGGAGTAGCTCAGTGAATCCAGAAGCTCTACAACAGTGAGCGGAGAAGAGTCTGGTGTTGGGCCTGTTGGTACATAGCTTACAGTGAGCTAAAGCTTACACAGCTTACAGTACATAGCTAAACAGTGAGCGACCACGATGAGTTTCTAACAGCTGTTGATTACACAGTGGCAATTCAAGGGCTGTTAATCCTTGCCGCAGGATTTTTGAAAACGCAACATGGTTGGACATCGAGGAACGGCCCGGTACGCCCTGATTGTATTTGCAGCAGTCTTCCATCAAACGGTTCAAGAAAGCTCAGCTAAGCAACCGGAAGTCAAAGGTGAGTTCGAGGTGTTTGTTTTGCACCAGAACAAATCTAACCAGTTCTTGTGTTTCTTTTTAATAATATTGATATGATTTGAGGAGGTGTTGGTGCACGAATAAGGTGCCGGCTACTCCTCAGCTCCTGAATGGATCCAGCATACAACGCAAGAAATATTCCCACCAAGGGCGTAGCCAGGCATTTTTTTTTTCAGGTGAGGGGGGAGCGGGGGGGTGGGCGGGGTTTCGAACATACGTGATGTATGTTCGTGCGTGCGTCTGTTGGTGTGCGTGTATATACTTATATATACATGCGAAATTGAAAATTTCGGTAGAGGGCGTGTATTAACCCCCCAACTCCTCCTCCCCCCCCTCTCCGGCAACGCCAGTGATGCACACAAACAGTAGCATATGGAAAAAATAAAACACAGAAACACACATATGTCAAAGAACACCACCATAACATAAAATGATGTTCTTGTTCCTGCCCTTTAATAGTTGCGCACATACGAAAAAAATAAGTTATATTGGAGCCGACTATTCCAATACACCGCTGACATGTTAACGCGATGACACGATAAGGTTAAAGAGCTCATTTCGCAGTAATTCCAGTGTCCGCGTCGGTGTCTTAATTTTAGTTGTGAGCAAAAAATAAGCGTTATCAGGGAGAGAAATTTCGAGATAGGTGCAAATAAATAAAAAAAATAAAAACCTCCGGTTCACGTGGGGCTCGTACCCGCACCTTCTGCATGGCAAGTAGGTATTTTACCACAAAGCCCTGCCATTTCTTGGATCTGCTGCCCAAAAAAACCTGATACGAATGTGATGTATAGCGAGGAATCTCCCTAAGGCATGACAATGTTGCGTGGCGGAAGAGCATAATCAAGCCAGACGTCAAGCCAAGTGGATAGCAGAAGGTGTGAGGGTTTGATTTGATTTACTGATTTCCATTTGCACACAGATGTGCCACACAGTGGATGAGAAAGAAAAGCCGCACAAACGCGGCTTGTGGGAAACCTCACCCCCTTTAGTACAGTATGGCTACATATGGTAAAGCACATGACACACTTTATATAGTACACTAATACAGCGACCATAAAGTATGACAGTGACGCAATGAATAGAAAAAAAAACATTTGTACAAGAGATTACACTACTCAGATAAAGCGGCAATAAAATAAATTATATGTACCTTATATCATGCAAGAAAAAAACATAACACACACTAATAACTTCCGAAACAGATTCTAGAGAGGGGAACGCATTAGCGTTTTAAATTCTGTCATTGTTAAGTGCTGTAAATTATAGCCTGCTCTATTGTATCAATTCAGTAATCTTGGGAGATTATTGCATAGCACTTGATTGCCATAGTTTGTTCTAAAGTGCGGAACCTTCCATACTTCCGGTGTATGAGTGCTATAATGATACAAATTGACAGATAGGTTGGCAAGTTATGCCAATAAAGTACTATTACGTTTAGCACTAAAATGACATTCGCGTAAGAGTCCAGTTTTATAGATGTTAAGGACTAAGGCTATATTATATTTCTCAAACAGCTTTTCGGTATAAGCCACATACGGATACATTAACGACGACACGTATTATTTTCTTCTGCATACGAAATAATTTATTAAGTTAAACTGAGTCGTGGTGCCCCATACTAGATGCCCATAATGAATGTGAGATACAAATAAAGCATTATAAATTAACAATTTATAAAGTATATATTTATAAATATAGATGAAGTATATCTGTTACGACTTAAAAACACCTGTTATGCGTCTTAGTTTTTGGAGTACTGATCATACGTGGTCCTCCCATTGCAAAGTATTTGTAAAATATACAGCTAGCCCCTTTACAGCCCGCACAATTTACATTTCTGTAGATCTATACAACAATGTTTCATCTGGAAGGAAGACGTGCACCTATAGTGTGAAAAATTACAGCTTTTGTTTTTGTCGTATTCACCTTTAAACGGTTTTCTGTAGACCGATAGTACAGACTGCGAAGAAAGTTATTTCCCATGGTGAATGAATTACTGTAAGAATCGGGGGAGATGAAAATACTTGTGTCATCGGCGTAAATTAGAAATTTTGCCTTTTTTGTAGACGGAAATAATATCGCTATAGCGTCCAAATTGAAGAACAACGGGCCCAGAATACTGCCCTGTGAGACTGCGCAAAATATTTCTTTGGTTACTGATGCATTATTGCCTACAGAAATAAACTAACGTCTGTTACTAAGATTGGGTATGAGTTATTGAAGAGGATCGCCTCTAATTCCGTATTTCTCTAGTTTGTAGAGCAGGATTTTGTGATTAATGCGATCAAACGCTTGAGTAAAATCAACATATAGGCCTAATGTTAATAGTCTAGGTTCGAAGTTCTGCAATGCGTATTCTTTTCGATCAAGAACAACTAGTTCAGTGCAGCTGTCTTCACGGAAACCGTATTGAGAATTTGAAATTGTTTTTGTATTTTTGACAGAAGGAGGAGAACCTTGGTTAGAATACTTTTTTCAAGAAATTTTGAAAAAATGGGGAGGATCGACTTGGGGCGATGGTTTTTTATACCCACCTTAACATCTTTTTGAAGTAACACTGCTAGCTTTGCGACCTTCATATTTACGGGAAATGCACCTGAGGAAATACCGAATTATAAGTGCATGTTAAAACAGCTGCTATGTCATATATAACAAATTTTACAGGTTGAATGTGTACACCATCAGCATCACAGCTGTGAGAGGTTTTGAGCTTTTAAGTACACAAAACATATATGTGAAGGCATGACTGGCTGGAAAAATACTGAGTTTTCGTTTGTTGCAATGCGCATGTTTTGCGGCATGGTGATTGGAGTCAACGTCTCTGTGGGCAAAAAAAAAATGTTGAAGGTGTTTGCCAAATCCTCCTTTACCAACAGTCTAACGTATAAACTGATTTGCTCAACTGGATCCCACCTCTTTTTTTTTTTTTTGATCCGTAAGAACATTTATTCTGTTCCATAGTTTCCTTCAGTCGTTCATACAAGACGAAAACATCTGCAGAAAATAAGCATCACGTGCTTTCCGCAATTATTTGAGTAAAGTGTTACGAAATGCCTGTATTTGCGGTTACTTTAGTTATAGAGTAAATTGTGTTAATACAGCTATTCGAGATTTATATTCTTTCAAAATCAGAAAAATCAGGGTTTCATAGGCCCACCCATTGCAATCGCTCGGACATATTTAATCACCACCAGCAGCAATAGCATCAACAAATTGAGCAGCTGCATAGGTTCACTTGTTGCCTTACGGACGTGTAGTGGGTACTTTTCTGGTTCGCTAAATTAAGTATTATGGCATAGTGGGTGCTTCGAAACTGTATTTGCTGTAGGCATTGTAGGATAGTTTGAAATGGCTAATGTTACGCGTACAGAAGTTCATTTCTTGCGGCATGGTTTATGGTAGGCGTCCACCGAGCAGTGAAGTAGGGCTACTGCTTGATAAAGCGATGCGAACGGGGTCCGATTGCGTTATCGCGTTCTACTTTTGAGGCGAAGTTCAACTTTTTTTCAACTGCCCATTTCCTCCTGGGCACATACGGAACATAGGACGAACAAACAATACGAGAAGTCTATACTCGGCGACAACGTTTCTTGACAGCAATGTGGAAACTACAGAGCTGAAGCGCATGCCTGCTACCGCGGCATGCGCTTCGTACTTAACTTTAATGATAGTACTTAACTAAGTACTTAACTTTACTAGTAGTTAACTTTATTAGTACTTAACTTTTACTGATAATTTTCACATTTGCCTTGACTGAAATAAATGCTGCTTTATTCATTACGAGACTCAAAGGGTTGCGGGAAGTCGTAGCTAGAATACAGTTAAGTTATTGTTCACTTTGCAAGAATGTCTTCCTTTTCTTTTCATTTCTTAGACAGCACCTCCTTTCCAGCAAACCCGTTTCCCAAAGTAAACATGGCGTCCATGACGTAGTGGGTTAGTGTGTGGCCGCAAACACGCTGTTTAGTTCTCTAAGAAAAATATCCTCGTAATATGACGCTAAAATGTACCCTGAACCATCGAAATGCTTATCCCGTTCACATTTTCGCGCATATTACATCCTAAACGCGTTAACGATGCGAGCGAGCAAAAACCGAAATCAGCCGCAAGCTGCCGTACTACTTGCGGTGTAACAGGAATCTGCGAAAGCCCCGCCTCCGTAGCCTTAGCTGCAATGCCAAGATAAGTTGTCGCCGAGTATACAAAAATACAAACATAAAAAACAAATCGAAAAAACCAGGGCACGCGATCAATATTCACACGCATCAATGTTAATGTAAAAGTTGGATGAAACACTACTATGCGTCAAACACATGAATGCGGGAGACGTGAAAAGTCGTCGAAGTTTCAGTTGACGCACTCATCGATGTAGAAGATATCAAAGCACCATGAAAGATTACGAAGCCGCAAGGAAATTCCTACGTATTTCTCAGAAAGGCAAAAGTTCATAGTTAAAGAGAAAGTAGTCCTGGTGTGGGGATCGAACCCGGGACCAACGCCTATCCGGGGTCGTCGCTCGACCAGTTCAGCTAACCACGACGCTAGCAATCAGCACTGCGAGGGAGAATTAGTGAACAACTCGAAGCGCATGGACACAGAATATTTCAAGTGCCTTGTTCGTAGTGATGATTGATTGCAAATGTATTGATTGCGCAGAATTGATTTGCAAGAACTAAGACAGTGGTATTGGCTCTGGTGTTGATTTCCCAATGCTTCACATATGGTCCGTAATTCTTGGTGCGAAACTTAAAGGAAGATTGTGGTATAGAAGGCAATAGCAAGTCAAGCTAAATATTGTCACGAATCTCTTGCCTTTCGAATATATCGCCGCGCACTGTTGGCTAAACCTTCTCACACATCCTTCTGGTAAAGGCACAGCGTGCGCAACTGCGTGACAGATAACATGAACACAGCGCACAGACTCCTGTTGTTCTATCTCCAACGTTGCCGAGAGAGTTATGCACGAATCAGCCCGTGACCTTGTGACACGAGCGTACGCAAATATGACACAACACTATCGACCGAACTTCAAGCCCACCTTCCTAGAAGCTTTATTGGGTGTGTCAGTTCTTGTCAGGCAAAGGAGATAACACGACAGATCAAACAGTCGCGGCTCGATCGTTATCGCAAAACCTCGACGCGAACGTTTGCACAACGTAGACGCAACTTCGTGACATGGTAACACTGGCTGATGTAAATGTTGTCCTTTTGAGCATGCTAGCTTTTGTTCGAGGAGGTTACTCTAAGGCCACATCTTGACAGATGATAGACAGTGTGACCGCCATGAGAGGCACGTAGTGAGAGCCAATATACACAAGCGCACGTTATTCATAGGAACCCGGAACAGGTAGTGCGGCATGTCATCCTTTATCGGGTATTACTCGGCGATCTATCATTATCTCCGACCTTCACGAGAGCGTTTTACGAGGCGTGAGTGACACTCTATGACCTCGTAAAACACGCGGTGTGTAAATGTTTTCCTTTTCAGCGCGGACGTGGCATTGTCTTCAGCAAAGACATGTTGGCAGGTGGTGGGCATATTGTGTACCTTAGCCGCTAGGCTAGTCACAACATATATATATATATATATATATATATATATATATATATATATATATATATATATATATATATATATATATATATATATATATATATATATATATATATATATATATATATATATATATATATATATATATATATATATATATATATATATATATATACATACAGGGTGTTTCAAGCAATGTGTCCACTATTTTTAAAAATCAGAAAAATGGGGTTTTTGCTCACTGTCTTCACAATTGCTTTTTCTGTAGCGGCAGGCATCTTAAGATGGTTGAAGACATGATTTGGGACAGTCATTAAGAAAGTTAAATTAACTAACTTTGTAATTAGAGCAGTTAAGTTGTTAAGTCCATTGGGAGAATTGAAGTCCTTCATGCGAAGAACCTATTTCAGCTTTGAGATTTCGAAAAAGCGGCCTATAGGAATTATTGCAAAGTAATGAAGTTCTCCCAAATTCAGCGGCGAAACCGAAACCGAAACGCGGAAGAGCGTGACTGCCACATTCGTCTGAGACGTCCACAATGAGTGAACGTCATGATATCAACCATCAACCGACTTCTTGTGTGCTTGTGTGGCCTGCGCTTGCAGTAGTAGCACACATGATACGTTAACGAACGGGGAAGAACTGCACCTCTGTAACCGTTGTCTTGAACAGTGACGTCATTCTAGCCCCTTCAGACACGAATTATAATGTACTGTCAGAATCGTGTCAAACTCGCATGGTATAATTCCAAGGCACTCAGTAGTACATTCCAAGAGAGAAAATGAAGGAATGTGTGGTTTTGTGTGAGTTTCAGTAATTCAAGTAAATGAGTGTGTAACTAATTTTCTAATTATTCTGCCACCAGTCAGCTTCAGTACTTGCGTAAAAAATTCAACTATTAGGCCCGAAATGCATGCACAGTTTGTTTTTTGGTTGTATTCGTTTCGAGCGGAGAAAACAAATATTTTTCACGTTGGTCCTGGAACGCGGTACGTCGAACGATCGTCGAACATGGTAGTGTCTCCGGCAAAATGATCCTCTGCAGCAATACGCAGCACAATGAAATTAAATGACTGCTAGTTGTTCATTCAGGAAGCCTGCAGGAATGTGCACACTGAGTTTCAGGCCATTTGAAGAAACACGCGGCGTGTGACGCGCCTTCGAAGTTCGCGTACACAATTGTGTACGCAGTGACTGAAGGGGCTAGTCGTCTGCTTGTTGCGCTCATCGGTGCTTAGGTTTCGGTTTCGCCATTGAATTTGCCTGAATTTCATTACGCCACAATAATTAATAGAGGCCGCTTTTTCGAAATCTCAAAGCTGAAACGGGTTCTTCGCATGAAGGACTTCAATACTCCCATTGGACTTAGCCACCTAACTCCGCTAATTAAAAAGTTAATTAATTTAGCTTTCTTAATTATTGTCCCTAATTATGTCTTCAACCATCTTAAGATGTCTGCCGCTACAGAAAAAGCAACTGTGAAGACAGCGAGCAAATACCGCATTTTGCTGATTTTGAAAAAATAGTGGACACATTTCTTGAAACACCCTGTATATATATATATATATATATATATATATATATATATATATATATATATATATATATATATATATATATATATATATATATATATATATATATATATATGAAGAAGGTGTCCTTGGATCCAGTAGAAGCAATACTACGAAGTAGAAAAAAAATATCCAGGTATCGAGAAGGATTTGAAGCCGGAACTTCTGCGTGGAAGATGAGAATTCTACTACGGAGCCACGTTGGCGCTTGAAGCAATTTCGTGAAAAAAAGACCCTATAATCGCATCATTAGGGGCAATAGAGGTTTTTAGGGCGTCCGGTATTCCGGTAACGCAAAGGTGTAGCGTAATACCTTATAGCATGTGCCATAGCTTCCGCCACATCAAGTGGCGCCAGCTATGGTGGATAAAAACAACTAACAAACACAACATTAATTACAACTGATAGGTAGTGCGGTATGCCATCCTTGGTAGAACATCAGACGCGTTATTCGAAGGTCGCAGGTTCGGTCCCTGACAGCGGCAAGTTATCTTTTCATTCACTTCACTTTGTTCATGTTTACATCATAATTACTATCAATAAGATCCCCTATACTTTCCGTGGCTTTCTCTTCTGTTAGTTCTAATTAATGTTGTGTCTAGCAAACAAAAAAAAAGATTTCTTAAATTTCGCCTCTTGTTTATTCATTACTAACAAACACGTAATCTTTGTCATCCGAGATTCCGGGGGCACCAATCGCCATTTGCTAAGCTTACAGCATCAATTATTTGAGTACGGCTCTCCAAAACGGTGCCGAAACGACACGAATGCTTTGCTGTCGAAGCTTAAGGACATGATTCTAAAGCAAAAAATAAAAAAAAATAAAAATAAATAAAAGCATCAACTTGGAGCTAACGAGCTGCAAGTGCACGACGGCCACTTGACAGATTCGAGGTAGACGGCAACCGCTTTCAACGGTGCGGCCATGTTCTCCGGGCACGCGCATGCGCAGTTCACACCCGGTATTCTGGTGTACGCAAAGCATTTTGAGCATACCAAAGTGCCGGACAGACTTAGAAACGCTATTTAATCACGGTAACAGATGTATTATGGCATTCTAGAAAAGTGAAATAACAACCAGGTGTCACGCGATGCGAATTATGGGTGCTTTAAAGCGTCCCAACCATTACAAAGGGCGCAGTCATAATTCTTCATCGTCATTAGTCACATCATCAGAAAAGTGCACATAATGTTTTACAGATGTGTAGCGGGCTCGTCGCTTCTCCACAGAATGATGAATAATCGCATAGTGGGTGCTTCCCTTACTTTGCAAAAATTATGACGATTTTTGGCGCAGTGGGTATTTTGAAAACCGTACTTGCAGTAGTCGCCCCAAGAGAGTTTACAACGGGCTCTGGCAAGGCCACTCCTCCAGCTTTTGCTGTGACTGTGCTGCATGCTCTAGGCAGGCCAGGCGTTTTTTTTTTCTTTTTTTTTTGTGGTTCCTTTTTTCAATGACCGCTGTGGAGTAGCAAACAGCGCATTTGTTCGGGTTAACCTCCCTACCGTTTCTTTCTTTCAACTCTCCTCCTCCTCCTCCTCCTCCTCCTCCTCCTCTCTCTCTCTCTTTCTGGCATCGCAAGAGAGGCGAAAAGGTTTTGTATGTGGCTCACTTTTTTCGAAGCAGACAAGGCGTCGTGGCGTTGTTACGGTGAGCTGGGCTGCCTTAGCATCAACGGCGCCTTCTACCACCCGCTGTACCGACCAGTCAACTTCTTTCCCGAGGAACGCTGGGTGGTGAACACTGAGTTCCTGGTGTACACGCGGCAGAACCCGACGCAGCGAGACTACCTCAACTGGAACTCCACGGTGGCGCAGATCGGTCGTAGTCACTTCAATGCCAGCCAGCCCACGAAGATCATCACGCACGGTTGGCTGGACACGGTCTTCTTCGGAGCGTGGCTCACGGTGAGGGCAATTATGAGTATACCTGCTATCCTGTTCGACGCAATCGGTACCATAACTGTGTCGCACCTGCCAACCACTCTTACGGCTTCCTTGATTAGGAAAAAGCTATTCCTCAAGAGTACGGGACTCGATGATCACGTGGGTTACAGAGACCGTACTTCTTAGCCAGCTTTAACCATGGGCCCTTTGTCTGCCACTGACTACACATCGCTAACTGCATTATTGATTGTTTTGTTTTATCTAAACGTTGAGCATTGCGTATACTATATTTTGTTATTATGTCATACATATTGTTGTTTGCTCGAATATGTTATCAATTTGTCCACTGGGTGTTTACCCGGCCCGTTCTTAATTCTTTCACGAGCCGTAACGGAAAATAAGAAAATAACTTGGTTCAGCAACCACTTCACCGATTTCTATCACGGTTGTTCTACTTCTAAGTAAATTTAATACCTACCGACAGTAGTACTACACATCTGGTATGAACCATTTGCATTTTTTTGAGACACACGTCTAATTGAAAATTACAAGATCTTAAAAAAACCTGAACATTTAGATTTAAAACATTGATGTATGCTCGTCATAAGGATATAGCTGTGTTACATTGAAGTTGTATATCTTCTCCCTATTCCCTGCACCCTTCAGCTACCCGAAATTTTTGTATGTCAGAATTGCTCGCATAAAATGACATGTGACAACGCCTGTATGACCTAGCTTCCTTTACAAATCCGCATTAATTAATATATAATCAAACTACAAATTTCTGCAGTGGCCACGTTAATCGCTCGTACATACATCAAGACGCTTGGTTCTCATGTTAGTATTAGTTGCTTAGTGAAAATCAGGATGCGCCTGTGGTATCAATTTCTGAATTTTCGCGATATGTCACCAACGTGGTTAGGCTCCATGCCATTACAGGAATTCCTCCTTTTCTTTCTTTTTTTTTCCATCTTGCACAAATAGCTCTCTTTGTACAACGCCCCGGACACAGCCAAATTATACGAATTTACACTGCGGCAGTTTTGGCACGTTGTTAGTAATCTATTTTAAAGAGAACTGAAAGCGCCTGGGAAACACGGACGAAAAAAAAATATTATGTGTGTGTATAGGTGTGCCTTTTTTCGTCCGTGTTTTCCGTGCGCTTTTAGTCCTTTTCAAAAGCAGTTACAAAAATTTTACTTCTCTGTTGTTGCTTTTTTTGTCTTTTGCTATAAAGGAGATGAAAACGGCGTTCCTATTGGCGGGCGACTACAACGTCATCATCGTCGACTGGCGCGGAGGCAACGGTCTTCCGTACACGCAGGCTACGGCCAACACCAGGCTGGTCGGCGCCGAAATAGCCGCATTCATTAAGAAGCTTCAGGTACGCAGTAAAAAAAATTACACCGTCTTCCCAAAGGGAACCCTGATGGGATGCGAAGCAGCAGCGTTGCGCACGGGTGGCGTCACGGGTTGAACGGCGCTAACGCGGGTGCTGCGGTGAGCGCTGTAAGATTCGTTTGAAGCGATGGCTGGCGTAGATCTTGTCGTTGCGCGTCAGGCGGCAGCTGCGGGCGCTCCGGCGAGCGCGCGGCAGGCGAGGGAGAGAGTGACGTCAGCGCGCAATGTGAGGGGAGCGTGACGTCAACGCGCAGCTGCGGCGTGACCTACTTGGCACCGCTCCAACACCTGCGGCGAGGGGAGCGCGTTGCGGCGCGTTCGTCCGTACGCACGGAGGGACAGCGTTACACAGCCTAGTCAAATAGCTGCTTCGCATCTAACAGCGTGTTTACTTAGCGCCTGTGTTTGAGTTAATAACGGTTGCATTTAGAGGGCATGCATAAGCTGACCCGAAGAACTTTATCAATTGACTGCGTCTTGGGCCCTTTACCCTGCGCCACGCAACAGAGGCATGCGATGAAACTATTATTCAGATATTTAGAGAGGATCGGCCAGCTCGACAAACTTTAATGGCACCTCGAAAGCACGTAATAGGTCCCTGTCAGCACCGTCCCCGCCCAAGGGACAAAAAACTCAGTTTGTGTTTTTACCTCTTTTTCATTCTATTTTAACTTTTTTATATCTTTTTTTATCTCTCTCTCTCTCTCTCTTTGTGTCTTTCAGTCCCCAATCCCCTCCCCCCACGCAGAGTAGCAAGTCAGCGATTTACACACGCCGGCTAAATTCTCTGCCTTCCAATAAAGAGTTCTCTCTCTCTCTCTCTAGAGGGCAGAAATCCAGGGAGATCCAACATCGAAGTCGCCAATATCTGCTGCATGAACATTTATTTATATTGCTGTACTGAGACTGGAGTGCGTGAATGTATATCCATTTACTATTGGTGCAGCTTTACGGTTCCTGTCTACAATACGATGGCAACTATCACGAGAAAGAAGCGGAGTAGCAGGCATAACACAAAGACACCAAAAATCCCTTAAATACATTTATACGCGGAAAAAACAGCGTCAGCGTGAAAGTGATTTTAGATTAGCAAAATAGCCACCATAGCGACTCCAACAGCGATACCTTGGGAACTGTGACTAGGAAATATTTTGTTTCTACCGGAAGTATTAAATAATCTACCTTAGTAGAAATGACAACATATTGAAGTGCAAGGTAAATGTTAAACGGTACAGGTGCCGAATTTTACAAATTTTAGGTAATGGTTTCACGGCGGGGTGTATCTCTGAAAACCACTCATTATGTACTTCATATGCTTCACTTTTTCTAATATATCGTTATAGTTATCCTTACAGTAGTTTCACCGTTATTAATGTGGATATCATATATTTTGTTAATTTGTGTGTTCATCTATTGTTTTGCTGCTGCCTGTAAAACGGGGTCACATGTGATGTCAAGCTTTGCTCGCTTTTTGCCCACGGCCCTTAGCATAAGTTGCACGTCGAAATAAATTTATTTGATTTAATTTGATTTGACACAGGCCATCTTCGGCGCAAATCCGGAATCGTTTCACATACTCGGCCACAGCCTGGGTTCACACATTGCGGGCTATGCCGGTGAACTGATACCTGGCCTCGGACGAATCACAGGCAAGTCAGTATTTATTTTGCGCTTACACCCGGACGCAGGGTAATGTGCAGCAACTTTTTCCAAGTCCAATGCGAGTTTCTTCTGTGTCAATGTGCGGCGCTTAGGATTTAATGAATCACTACGTAGGTCGCAAGATCTACAGCAGGCTGACACTTCCAGATCGTCTCAGTCAGACGGGAGTCCACATTTGTGACGAATCTCGTGCCCCGTAATCATTCGTCTCCGGGTGTACAGTCCTGGTAAAAAGTTCGCAGGCCACGCTTCCATAGAAATAAATGGGATAGAGGCCTGCAAACCTTTGAACCCCCCCCCCCCCCCCCCCCGCCCACATGTACGTGCATACATTGCTCGGTGCTTACAACGGAGCGCACTTGTAGTGCGCGTAACTGCTGGCTGTTTTTTGGCCACCGCTAAACACAGAGGACAACGCCAGCTAATCCAGTGCGTGGTGCACGATAACAGAGGGAAAGCCCTTGTGACGCATTGTGACTGAATGTGTCCCCCCACCAGTAATCGCCCAACACGCCGTGGTGACAAAAAAAAAATTCACAGCGTATCCACGGAGTGAATGATGATGAGTGGGCGAAGATCCGGAGGTTCATCGGTAAACCGTGAATCTTCCGTGAATTCTGCCCAGTACATCATCAATGACGTGAGATGGTCAGTGAACGGTTGTGCAGCGCGAACAGTCGGTTTTTTCAATCAAGAAACTCGTTAGCAGACGCTGCCTGCGTCTAGAGCACGCATCTGCAACGCAGCGACGATGGGAACGTATCCTTTGATGAATGGTCTTGCGTTCCACGTCTCGGTAAGGCAGAGCACGTCCACCGCGGTGACACGCATCTGCAACGCAGCGAGCGCCTTCGCACCATCTATTGATCAATTCACGTACTGCAGCACCGCAGCGCCATCTCGTATTTGAATTCGTCAACTATGCTGCGCTAGCCCCATCTACTGCCATCTAGTGAGCACTTCACGAACTAGAGGTGACTACATACTATGTACGGAGGAGGGAACGATCCACACCCTAAGGAGCTTCGCCCCTAAAAACACCCGCCGCCGTACGGTTCAGGGGATCGCGTTTCAAGCGCTGAGCACTGTAACATGCTCCCTTGGAGACACACCGCATCGTGTGCTTTGGAGCAATAAGTGAAAGGAATGCGATAACCCGTCTCGGTGGTCTAGTGGTTGTGGTTCTCGACTGCTGACCCGAGGATCTGGGGATCCAATCCCGACCGGGCGGCCGCATTTTCGATGGAGGCGAAAATGTTTGGGGCCCGTGTACTTAGATTTAGGTGCACGTTAAGGAACCCCAGGTGGTCAAAATCTTGGAGCCCTCCACGACGGCGTACATCATAATCATATCGTCATTTTGGGACGTTAAACCCCAAGCAATTATTATTAGGAAGATGCGATGGAATTTCGCTGATGTAGATTTCAAGGGGCCGCATTCAATCTGCTGCCATTTTTTTCGCAAGAGACACCGCGCAAATTTATACGCTTCTATTTCTTTAACCCTACAAAGCTGCAACTACTTCAACTACTTCTAGAATGTCTATGAAAGAGGGATCAACTTTCATTCTTCATATGTGTACAATCTGATCCTTCAGCAATCTTTCCTGAAGATGGGTTATGTTGCTGCGCCAAACAAGTGTAGACTTCATTCAGCCACTCTACACTTACTTATTTTCTAATTCCTGCTTTTCCTGTCGAACAAATATCGAACATGCAGATCAATCCTGAAGCTGGTTTCCTAATGAAGTATGAAGCTGGTTTCCTAATGAAGCTCGCTTCCGACTTGCTTAAACGCATAGCCACATTTGCGTCCTTTTCGACTTCAGGTCTGGACCCTGCCGAGCCGTACTTCCAGAAGATGCCGGCGCAGGTCCGCCTGGATCCCACAGATGCCGATTTCGTCGATGTCGTCCACACCGATGGTGCCTCGTTTGTTCTCGACATACGTAAGTAGTCCGATAAGAGACTCGACCTTTCTATGCGTCCGCGCCACCATGTGACGGTGCCGAGTTGCAAACAAGGCAAGGGTTGGCGCATGCCCACAAATAAACCACAAATATGTTGATGACGTATATAAATATTTGTCTACACACTGAAATTGAAGTGCGAGAAAGCGTGAAAGGAAGGGCCTAGAAGAATCCTATAACGACTGAAAGTTGAGCTAGTTTGTAAGGATGCATGCATGATAACATTATGTAGGCGTGCAGATAAGGACACAAAAGAAGAGATCAGCACAGGAGAGATCAACACTGAGTTTCTGTCCGCTTCTGCACACCTACCTTATTTTACCCTGAAAGTTGTATAGCAGACTAACGTGAAAAAAACATAATCATAACCATTGTTGATAACTTCCTGTTTGAAAGTAGGGTTCGTGGAAAAACATGGGTCAGCTTATTTAAATTCCTACACATTGCTTCTTGCTTCGACCAGTGAAAGGAGAGGGCCTCGGCATGTACGATCCCGTTGGTCACGTGGACTTCTACCCCAACGGAGGCATCAAGATGCCCGGATGCGAGTTCAGTACGAGACTGTTCAAGTTCGTCATGGAAGGTCTGGTCAACGGTGAGCCCGATCTCATTTCGTTTCACTTTATTAGCTTAAATACCCCTGTTACGGTATTCCATAAGGGGTGGTTAGAAGGTTATACAGAAGTAGTCCAGGATTTTATTTTACTAGAATCTTGTAAGTTATTCGATGAAGGCAAATGAGGTGGTGATAGCAGCGATGCGCGGGGATCTCCCCAAGATACGCTATAATGTACAGCCACGTCCACGTCTGTGTAGAGCATGCGAGAAGCTGGTTTTTGCTCTGCTGAGCGACACCTTGTGGCACTTGCGGGCTCTCACGTGGTCAGCATGACTATTAGGAAGTGCATACTCCTGACACACCCCGTAAGAGCCCGAAACTGCCGCAAGGTGTCGTTCTGCAGAGCAAAAACTGGCTGCTCGCGCACTCTACACAGACATGAACGTGGCTGTACGCATTGTATTGATCTCCCTTTGTTCAAAGGGGGGACCCGATTTCTCTCGGAATGGAGAGATGTGGACATGGACTCCTTGAATGCGCGTACCTGTTAATGAGGGGAAGGGCTTGCCTATGAATGCATGTATTGCCGATAACCAGGCCAAGAGGGGCACACTCTTTTTAGTGGAGGGGCTCGGCCATACCCTTTCACCTCAACTGACCCCCCCCCCCCCCCCCCTCTACCCACTTGTGAGCCTTGGATATATTCTGTGGTATTGCACGTGCTGTGAAGTTGGTAAACTTATGTGCACACCCGTCTTTTGTGATAAAAAAAATCAGCGGATAATAGGGAGTCATTTATTAGAACAGTGAAATTTCTTAACAGCGAATCATGGTGAAAATATCATTCCACACAGTCCACGACAGTGCATGCCATGGTAGTCACTTTCACGAATACTAACATAGTTGCACGAACTCCTACTTGCCAAAATAAACATGACCACCTTAGACAATATTTGTTGTTATGAAAGTCTTAGAATTAGAGAATGCAGCCCAACCACCTTCATGTCAAAAAATTTCTTACTCGTTGAGCGAATATGTGCGTGCTTGACCTATATATATTTTCTGTGTTCGTAAAAGCACTGAGCATGTAAGCTATTGATTCAGATATTCTGTATGCCTTTTTTGAACTGTTTCTAATAAAGCTCACTGTTCACTTTGAATGTTTTACTTATCGTTGACGAAAACCATTGACGACCAACGCAGGGGCCCGCGCCATCGGCATCTGCCACCACCAGAGGGCGATCGACTACGTCATCGAGTCCATCACCGACGTGCAGTGCTCATCTCTATCGTATGCCTGCTCCTCGTACGCGATGTTCGAGAAGGGTCGCTGCTCGGACTGCGGCCGCGACGGCTCCAAGTGCGCCCGCATGGGAATGCACGCGGACGGCTGGAAACGCTTCAAGAATGACAGCCGCTCTGTGCGCATGTTCATCGCGACCAATAGGGAGCCTCCTTTCTGCGGTAAGGACTTGTGCACTTGTGCAACGTAAGCATTTGTGCACGCGGACAACTTTTCTTGGCAATGAAGCGAAGGCTCTTTGAGACAGGATGCAGCCGACACCAGTGAGATATTAGTATTCGTTTTACTTTATACGTCGGCAATTCGCGTCTTTGAACGCGTGAGAAAGTAGCACCTTTTACGTGTACCTCGAAAGCCAAGCGTGGCGTCTTCGTCGATATGAAACGGTGACTGCGCACAGCCGTCACTTTCCACAGCGGTGTGAAACGCGTCATACCGGACTACTTCGCGTAGGAATAGATGCGCAGGAGCTCCGTCCCCTTAGCTTTCCCTTCGTTGCCAAGAAAAGATATCCAGGACTATAGGTCTAAAATTATGCGGGAATCAGTGTACTCGTATTCATGTGCACATTAAAGAACCCCAGTTGGTGTAAGATCCCCGCCACGGCCTCATAATCACATGGTGGTTTTGGCACGTAAAACCCCAGAAATTAAACATCGCGACAGTGACCTCTCTGACTTGTTCAAGAGGCTCAAGAGTGGTTCCGTTTGCTCTGAAAGTAAGAGACTAATTATCCACACTATTAAGAAAAGAGGGTTTCCTCACGGCTGCTGTGAAGACATTGTGTTTCAGGAAGGTGTTCAGATGATTCGCAGGGAAGTGGCTGCTAATATTTCACTTTTTTCTGCGAAAGACGTATTTAAGGGATGTATGGTGAGGCATGCTGCATGGAAAGGGTCGCTCAGGCGGAGCAGTTGCCGGCCAGATCTGCCAGGCTAATCCCGCCTGTGGCAACGTCACCACCACCACCACCTCCTTGACAATGCTTGATCCGCGTGCACAAGAAGCCGACAATAAGTCGAAATTGAGGAAGAATGACTTTTTTAAACCTTGCGGGGTATTTAAAAAAAAAAGCTACAATATAGACTTGCCGTTAAAGCATAATACTTTGTGCGTATATGTGCATTATATTTATTTATTTACTGGGTACATACTGTCAGTTCCGAAAAAAAAAACACATAATAATCTGCGCTGTAAGATGTGTGCTGTATAGGAGTGCGAAGGACTTATTAATGGAGAACTCGGTATTAATACTGGAACCCTGCGACTCTAGCGTGCGGAATGTGTCCTCATAAGGCACGGTGCATGAATGCTATCGCGCTCATGCACCGTGCGTTCCGCCCTCCGCGGCATGCAATTGGGATTCCAACTCGCGACCACGTGTGCTGGGATTGACGTAGAGGCACGCTGGAGTACATAGGCACTGCTCAGAATGAACACCCGCTGGTTTTTGTTCTTTTTCGCAGCATTCCACTACTTGGTGAACCTGGAGATGTTCAACAACCCAGACGCCAGCGAAGCAAGTGGTGACTTGATTCTTAAGCTCGAAGGAACCAGGGACGAGTGCGAAATGAAAGTCAACAGCGGGTGCGTAATAATCATGATCCCATTGAACTTATTGACTTCCCTGTAAATACCTTCCGATTCGTTTTTCTTATGATTCTGTGTAGCGATGTGGTTATCGTCATGAGCTCCCTAAACGTGCACATGGGGTGGGGAGATTGGGGGGGGGGGGGGGGGGGGCGGGTGGAGCACTTCATAGATTCATTGTCATTTTTGCATCCACGGCGCAGCTTCTTTTCTTTAGGACTCCACCAATAGGATGGTGTAGGGTGAGGGAGGGGGTGCTACACTGTAATTTTCCCCCCTCACCCCAGTAGCGGAGAAACCACTATAGGAGGGGAGGCAGTGCGCTCGCTGTCACGACAATCTGTGACAGAGCGAGCGCCGACCTTGTCTGATTATAAATGTAGTAATTAATTAGACGACAATATCAGTGCTCACTCTGCTACGTCTGTCACGTAAGTTTAATCATAATAATTGTTGAAGTTTTACGCGCGAAAACCACGACATGATTATGAGGCTCCGGATTAATTTCGACCATCTGAGGTTCTTTAACGTGCAGCTAAACGTTTGCATTTTGCTTCCATCGAAATGCGGCTGCCGTTGCCCGGAATCGAACCCACGGCCTCTAGTTAAGCAGCGTGACACATCCTATACTATACCACGCCGCCGCGACTGTACGCGATGCAACTTTAGCGGCCAGTGGGTGCATTTTACGTTCCGTGCGATCGTACATCCACGAAGAAGTTATCGACATAAAGTAAAACTTGTTTTAGCGTAGTACGAGCAAAAAATGAAGGCTCGTTTCGCGCTGCTTTAGAACTAAAACATTGTGACAAGCGGAACGTTTCTATCTAGACGCGTCTTCAATGTGTCTAAACTCTCTGAGAACGATGCCACTCCGAATCCAACACATTTCAACATGCCCGTACATACCATAGATTATGGCAACCTCTACGATGCATAAAAGAACGTCGCAGTGCCACATTTTCTCTCTATGTAATGGCAAGAAGCTGTGCACCCGTAAGCTAAAGGGGGGCCTCGATACCTGATGATGGTGGTGACGTATGGTGGTCACCGGTTGCGCTCCCTCTGCAGCTGAGAGGCAGATTTTCGCCCCGTGCTAACACCATCAATACTTCTTTTTGGACGAGTTGGTTCATTATGGAGCAAACAAGTATCAGCGGGAACAGACACCCACAAGGGAAAAGACACACACACACACACACACACACACACACACACACACACACACACACACACACACACACACACACACACACACACACACACACACACACACACACACACACACGCACGCACGCACGCACACACGCACGCACGCACACACGCACACACACACGCACGCACACACACACACACACACACACACACACACACACACACACACACGCGTATGTATCTTTTCTCTTGTGGGTGTCTGTCCGCGCTGGTACTTGCTTGCTCCATGCGAATACCAGCTCAATTTATTGAATTTATTGTCGAATTATTTGTTGTATCTTTCAGCACCACCACGCTGCACCCGAAGGCTACTTACAGCTTTGTGACTAAAACACCGGTATACGTCGGAGACATCAAGAGGGCATTCATCACGTACAAGAGCAGCAGCTTCTTGAGCATATTTGCACCCAGGATGCAATTGTGGAAGGTTGAAGATCATGCCCATGAACAGGCCAACCAACAGACAGTGAGTATTGTGTGTCCATCCACAAGTGTTTGTTGCATGCTTGTGGTTATTTGATCGAATGGGTAAATCATGCTATGAAAAGTCACACGGTGCATTTGCCTTATGCATTTGCCTGAGACGAATCTAAGGCTAAAGCTATCCTTTAATATCTTCTCAGTCGACTGTACTGACCTCTCCTACCCTGCTCTGCTATGCAGTCGCACGTCCGTGTTGCTTAGTCTCGCATGACTGTCGTGCGCGACCAACTCAGTTCACTTAGTTTGGCGCGCTTTCGACCGCGCAAGCGTATACTAACAGCGTGTAGCCCAAAAACGCGAAATCCTGATAGGCTCAACACTTAGTGCTGACACTGTACACGTGTTTTATAAAGAAATAAGCACTGAGGATAAGATATCGCCTGTAGGAAAGACATTGAAGACGAGAACGAAACCGCTCTCTCGTCGTTGAACTCGGAGTTGTTCAATGGCCTTCTAAGTTCGTTATTTACATGCTTATTAACTGAATTGACTCACTTACCGAATGGTGCAGATTCTCTTTGTTTTGACCCCAGCTCCTGCGCGTTGTTCAGCGAAACTGAAACGTCACATTAACTGGGCTGTAGCTTTTGGCGTAGCCTGCATTCCCTCCATCGTTGAGAGCTATCGACGTCCTTGCCCGTCCTCTCCGTATCCTCCGTTTTCAGGTACGCTGCTCGAACCTCTGTTAGGCGTCCCGACGTTGAAAGCGATGGGGCTTACTCGTTCAAATGTGCGTCGAAGTAGAAGGAGAATCGACGTTGACCCAAATTAGTGGAGCTTCTAAGGAGCAGCCGTTTTATATTTCCTTGGTCCCCTGGAACTGGCGAACCGAACGAAGGGAAGGGCAGCGAAAAACTAGGCTGCCTGTGCTCAGTCGCTGTGGTATTCGTCGGCGGCAACGTCGTCAAAATGGCAGCGCATCAAAGCTACGCGCCAACACTCGACACCTGGCGTCGAGGTTGGGGCGCTTGCTCAAAATGGGTGCTGCGAGAATCAGTGGTTCGTATGTACGCGTGTGTTGTTATCTCTAGCTAGCAAGCTTTTTCACCTTCGTCATCGGCCTAGACGGGGCTCGTTCGCCGCCGCGCTGCCGTTAGCGATAAGATCTATCGTTCCGCCTGGCATAAAGAAAATACGTTAAACAGAAAGGCTAAACTGAGTGCTACGGAATATAGGCCCTGGGTATACGTTCGCTCACTCTTTAGACGATTTTCCGTAGAGGCGCACGGGCGCGGCCATGTTTGACCACGTTATCGTGACTGGCCTTGGGCCAGCGAAGCGGCCGTGGCCGTACCACGCAAGCTGGTTGCGGCATGGTGTAAGCAAGTTGCAGTATTGCGCAGCGAAACAGTTTTATATATAGTTGCCTAAAGGTTGACAAAGTTGAGACATATGCGTTTGTTTGACGCGTACTACGCCATATCAATACAATGGGTGTTTATTCCACTTCGCATTTACGTCGCATACCTTTAATTGTTCCAGCAACCGCCAGTAACTGTGGATTACAACTCAACATGACAGCACCCATGCAGACGCGACCACCCGCTTCGTTTCGAACTAGCGCTTGCTACTTGTCTACTGTCCTGACCGCAATAAATAAATGATGAAATCGGCTATCGCTTTGCGTAATCTCATGCTGGGGACAAAGCATCAGGTATGTTTTGTTTTTATTATTGAGATCAGCTGTTTGTTCAGCTGCGCCTGTTGAGCCATAATGATAATAATATTTGGAGTTTTACGTCCCAAAACTACGATATGATTATGAGGGACGCCGTGGTGGAGGGCTCCGGAAATTTTGACCATCTTGTGTTCTTTAACGTGCACTGACAGCGCACAATACACGGGCCTCTAGCATTTTGCCTCCTTAGAAATGCGACCGCCGCGACCGGTATTGAACCCGCGACCTTCGGGTCAGCAGCCGAGCACCTTAAACGCCGATACTACTAAACGCCGCTACCCTGCTAAGCCATGCCTCCGAGGGTTTTGAGAGTAGATCTTGGAAACAGTGCAAGATATAGACGAATGCATAGGTTCTCAGACCTTCAGGACGGGAATATAAAGCAAATTAACGCAAGGGTAGGTTTCGAACTTACGGGCCACAAAGCGCACGACGACGACAGGATAAATTCGATGTGGAAGGAACCCGCTGCGATTAGTGCCGCCATGTTGCATATTTTTCCCGACGCTGCCGTCTGCTATTCCAACGCGACGCCGAGCAGACGACGCGGTGCGGAGATGAAGACATATTAAGCGGCGCTGCCCAAGGCCATGGTGGCCAGTGGCGCCATCTGATTTTAATTGCGCAAGCCAGTTGCGAAAAAATTGGCTATAAGCGACTGCAAGGTTAACATAAAGCCACGTGACTACGCAGAAAGAAAAAAAAATCCTAATTACGATGGTGTGTCCCAGTTTCTGATCTTGCTTTTTCTTTTCATCACAGGGAAAGAACAGCTAGAACGATGGTCTTCTGTTCCACAGCGCTGGGCGGACTGACATCCGGGAGGCTCACAGCCCTGTCGCCGTGCTGATTTTTATAGTAATTTATATTGAAATCTCACCTATCAACGCATATTTTCCTGCCATCCGTTGCTGGTCGTCATCGGGGTTCCGTCTTCGAACTCAACCATCACTGTAGCTTTAATCACATACACTCTGATCTCACGCTTGACGACTGACAATAAACGTGGCCGCCGTTGTCTGCTACGAACACATGTCTATTGTTTGTAATCAACTGAACAAATGTATATAGTTTGTACTGAACTGAACTGTGTTAAGTGTTAGTACTGGCTGCCGGTAAACTATGCACCTCTTCAACGGTAGTGAAGAGCACCTACCTTTCTGGACTGCATGGGAGTACAAACGCAGATTATTTACCTCTAGTGTCTCCCTTTGAACGGTTCCCATCGCCAGGTTTGGGCATTGCACGCGGGCAAACCTTAACAGTTTAATAAGCGCTTGCAAAGGGACCTGCCGAAGGAATCTTTAAAGGCGCCCTGCAACACTTCTTCAGCATGGTCAGAAAACGCTGCCGATCGGTAGTCGACGCTCCTGAGAACACGCGAGCCAAACAATATAGCGCAGCACGCGGCCTAGAATTTACAATTCATTCTCAAAGTCAGCTAGAAATCATCCCGTCTTATTTCTACAAATGATGCCTTATACCCGAATGACCGCGGCATATACCCGAAATTCGCGGTCATTGGCTCATTTGAGCATAGCGGGCTGCATAGTTACTGCGGCCGCCACGAGAAGCCGCCACGTGCCCACTCGCGATCACACTGAAAGTAAGCCACGCGTTTGAAAAAAAAAAAACAAGAAAGTACTAAAAGGTCATGACGTGTATGTGACGTAACTTCTTTCCCCCGTGCCACCTCTACCTGCTTAGCTTCCAGTGCGCTCGTCGGGACGAGAGAAGAGAGAAAGCGATTACACGTGCAACAAATCCCTGTCAACACCGCTCGTGCTTGACGCATTCTAAAAAATTTTAGCGGTGATCTATTCGTGAGGCAATAAACTACTTTGATGAAGCTATTCGATGGTTACTTGTAAAAGTGTTGCAGGGCCCCTTTAAAAGTTCCGGCAGAACCTGCAAGTGAGTTACCGTATTTTACCAGTATTCTTTCAGTGTTGTTCGATATTCCCTGTCGCTACATAGCAAGCTATATTGCCCTTGTCGGCCATATAGCCAGGCAAATGATGAGAAATTAGTACGAAAGGGTAAAATTTGCCACCCATTCCAGGGTGGCACGTCGCTACTGCGGAACAACTGTAAAGCTACAACATCGTTCCCGGTTGTATATTTTATGTTCTTGTTAGAACCATTGCTGTTTTTTTTTCTTTTTAATCTTACGAAAACATTAGCACGGAGTCAGATGGGCGCCCTCTCCCGGTGGAATGCCACCCTTGTCGTGGAAGCAGAAAGCCAACGTCTTATTCTTCTTGTCACTGTAATAAAAAAACGAACAAACCGACAAAATGAGCCTCTGATTCGAGCTCAAATGTCCCTACAACTAAAACAACTCACGATTTCTTTAATCTAATATAACTATTGCCTTTGACATATTCCTATGCCCCATATATATCAAAAATAGTTTCAGATGATAAATTACAGCACTCGACGTATGATGTTTTTACATGGTCATAATTGTAACGCTTTTCAGCTTCCTTTTCCTCCAACTCGCCTATCTATATGGTGTGTGTATGGGGGGACTGTTGGCTTTGTTGACCGTTCTATTAAGCCCGTACGTCATAGCTCAACTGCGCGTTGTAAGTACCGAGCGCAGATTTGAAAGATTCGCATATGAAGGTATGATTTGCATTTTTTTTAGTTTATATTGTAAAGACCTGGCGTTATATTAACTCATAGGCGATACTAAACATGTATGTTGTATTCAGCCCACATATTTAACGTCCCTGTGTCGCTTGCATAACATTATCTGAGACGTTATTCAGAACCCCTCACATTTTTTATGTTTGACCTACTGAAAGATCAAAGGACAGCCGGGACATTACTTGCGCTCCAGAATTCCTCATAGTATCTCAACAGAAAGACAAGCAATGTTATTTTGGGGGGGCAAGGATGAAGTAGCAGTACACATATATGTCGTACATGTATGTATCTACAAAATAAGTCTTCTATATCTTAAGAAACTTTTAGGCGCAAATTGAACGAGGACGAAGTGTATAACATACAAAACGACAGGACGGGCGCCAAATTCCAACTAATGTTGTTATGTGTGTTCTTTGTCCTCGCTCAATTTGCGCCGAAAAAGTCTCTTCAGTTATGAACCAATACCAACTAGCTCAAACCAAGGTACCGCTAAATCTTTGATATTAATGCGAAAGCCTTATGTGGGCATCATCGAACGTGAAAATTGCCCGCCGGTGGCGTCAACACGAGTGACGCAAAAATCACATCCAGTGATGACGTCACCTTATGACGTCATCATGACGTCACAGATCGCCAATATCTGTGACGCCACATGATGACGTAATCACGTGACATCGTCGCTTGGTCAGAGGTAGGCCGATCACGGAGGCCATGTAAAACCAGGTTAAGTGCAGGAAGCTTTCGAAAGGGGGGCGGTGACGGATCAATAATACATCGACTGAAAAAGAAAAGATGTCTTTCGCCTTCGAGTCATCTTAGGCGAATGCATAAGGAACCCTGAGAGTTTTTGAACCAAGGTCTTGTGGAAGATGTCACTTGTCATACGGACAGCGATATGTGAACATGGACGACAAGCAACGAAAAGGTCTTACTCTCTGGCCACCGGTTCGTTCATGGACAACACGCGCACTCTCCACAGCTGCAGGTTTGTCCGGAAGAAAAGGTAACGACTGCTCTCGTACGAGAAGGAGGCCCTCAGGATTTTGCCCACGTTCTTGTCCGTCGTGACCAGGAACGGGTGTTGAGCCCTCGGATACAGCGTCAATGGCCTGCACGCGTGTCAGTATGGTTCACCGTCAGAGTGCCTCGCTCGCATGCGTGGGCAGAGGTGTAAGTAGTGGCGGGGATGGGGGGAGGGGAAGAGAGGGTAGGGGACGTACGCACTTACCACCCTTTGGTCTATTGCATGGTTGAAGGGGTGGGTAGAGACAAGAGGGGGGGATGCAATAACCGTACACTTTCCATTTTAGGGACAGCCGTAAGTTGCTGGCCATGATATTTGAATGCCTGCATTTCCTATAATCTTTCCTCTGTCTCTAAAATCTTCCTTTCCTTTACCTCTTCCCGAAAGACCAGGCAGTCGTTGTGCCCCTCTAGGTTGCAGTTGCCAGCCTGCTCACTCCCTCCTATTTTCTTTTCATCATTGTATATTGGTGTATGCATATCAAATAATAATAATAATAATAATAATAATAATAATAATAATAATAATAATAATAATAATAATAATAATAATAATCACAGCATATCCACGGGGTGAATGATGATGAGTGGGGCGAAGCTCCGGAGGGAATCATCGGTAAACCGTGAAACTCTTTCGTGAAATTCGCCCAGTACATCATATAAAGAGTGTGAAACACCGTGTATATATTAAACATCAAACTTTTATTGTACTGTTGGTTTACGTGGTCCCTTCATTATCACCGCTTTGTGATCGGTGAAATGCAGGGAAAGTGGTGATGTCACATATGGCACGATATGTGACATCACCACATATGACCTACCTACGGTGGCTACCTACTACTACTACATACTACAGAGGAGGGACAGACCCACACCCTAAGGAGCTTCGCCCCTAATAATAATAATAATAATAATAATAATAATAATAATAATAATAATAATAATAATAATAATAATAATAATAATAATATACGCTCCATCCCGACCTTATTATTCGGTTAATTTCCTTTACCTTAGTAGAGAGGCAGAGATAAAAGGAAAGCCAGATATGTTGACCCGGTACAAGTAACCGGTTTGCTACTCTGCATAGGGGTGTGAAAATAGTGGTCTGAAAGGGGTCCGCAGGCTGACCTTTCAGTATAATTAACCTAGATGCGCATTTGCGCATATTCTTGGGGTTGGTCGCCAATAATGAGTTATGGTTCTCTCGTAAGCATAGGTCGGCAAAAAAGGTGTAGCTCACTTAGACTCACTCAAGAAATAAATTTTGTGCTTAGGGCTCACTCGGGTCATACTCGCCAAAATTTTTCCTTAACGGGACTCAGTCGGACTCGGACTCAAGAAATATTACTCAAACGGACAGACTCAGACTCGGGTTCACCGCTTGATCTGAGTCTAGATGAGTTTGAATGAGTCGACTGATGTGCGAGTTTGCCGACCTATCCTCGCAAGGGTATCTGTTGTATCTTTATCTTTTGCACATCTATCTCCATCCCCTGCTTTAACGCTTTCTCGTTTGAGTAGTACGTACGTTTTGTTTATCTGAATGTCGGCACTCCTATGTTCGCCATCTAAGGTGAGGGTGAAATATCCGGTCGCCGAGACAGTTTTGTCGTCCTTGTAGAGCTCGACAATCACAGAGTACTGGAAGGCTGAAAAACAAAAAATGAAAAGAAAGAGGAGTTGGTGCTCGGAGAAAATTTGAAGTAGCGCGGACGAACTGAATACTTCAGTAGCGACGTGAACTCATAAGGAATCGCATCTTTAACTTCATTAGGTGTTTCGTCATGCTGTACGCGGCAGTGAAGGAAGGAAGGCAATTAAGGAAGGCGCTGTTTTGGAATATTTGGAATCTGCATGCAGCGAAGCTCCTGAGCATCTACGTAGTTAACCCATTGCTCTGATTACCATCCGGTTTCTGTATTGAATGTGATGCCCACGATGGGGACGATCGTTTCTGAACTAACTTGTGTAAGGTGCTTTCCTTGTGGATGTAACAGGAAATGAAATGGGAAGCAGAAGTGAGACAACGGAGCGGAAGTGAGTTAAGATACAGGAAGGCGGAAACGGAGGTTAATTAAGGGACAAGAAATAAAAACTTGAAGAAAATTAAGAAAAATCTCACGCGGAGGCTTTTAGTAAGCAAACAGTGCTCTATTGCTGACGTCATTTCCGTCACGGCAAATGTCGTTGGTAAATTTTTTGGGGGGAGCCCGGCATAAGGAACTTTCGTGTTGAATTATACAATGGAGACTCACCGCAGTACGGGTACGCCTTCATGGTCGTCAGATACATGCGGACCGAGGTGTTGCTTTTGGGTTTCCACTTGTCCGCGTAGAACCCCATTTGCGCGCAGCGGGACCCGTCGTGGCCGCAGTCCGAGCACTGGCCCCGCTTGAACATGTGGTACGAAGGGCAGGCGAAAGCCATCCACTTGCAGCTCCGGTCACTGACCGTCTCCAAGTAGTACGTCACCGCCCGCTCGTGGTTGCACACAACGGCGGAACGCATGGCTGCAGGTTCGCGAAAGGCCAGTGCTTTGAAATCAAGCGCCTAGAAGTCAGCGCTATGGGCTCGTTCACAGCACCTGGTTGCGCACCCACTTGCGACTGGCGACCAAAAAGCGACTCAAGGCCAGTGGCTTAGCCAGGGGGTGGCACACCGGGAACGTGCACACAACCCCTCCCCCCCCCCCCGAAATTTGTTTTCGTCATGGAATACAGAGCGAAAAAATGACCATTCCAAGGAGGCGCCCCCCCCCCCCTTCCCCCCCGAAATCAAGGTGCCCCCCCCCCCCCCCCCCCAGAAAAAAATTCCTGGCTACGCCCCTGCTCAAGGCGACCAATGTTCCCACCTGCGTGCGACTTGTATGCCCGTCGCCACACAGAATTCACGTATGCTCGCATATTGCCATTGCCACGCAAAATAAACTGGCGTCCTGTTACTGCGCATCTGATTGCCTTAAAGGTTTGCGACTGCAGACACGCGACTCAAAAATTGAGCAGCGAGTGACTGAGCCAAAGTAGTTGCCTCACGGCCAAGTGGTCATTTGCGACCATTTGCGACTAATTTGGCCGCGCGACCGGTGCTATAGCAGGTGTGAACGGGGCTTAAATCAGTGTGAATGGAACACGGTACAATCTCAAAGCACCACTGTTGGTTCATGACGCTGATAAAGATTAACTTCTTGCTCTTTCTTTTCGCTCTGTGTGTTTTTTTTTCTAACTCTTAGTTTTCTTGGTCATGCACGTTACAGTAAAAGATTTTATTTTTCACTATATGTGCATACGTTCGACGCCAGCGGAAATACTTTCGATTCTCTCGGATTTTCTTTAACTTAAGTGATAAGAGTTTTGTCCTGGTCATTTATAAGCAGGAACATCGGAATAAGCAGCAGCTCTTTAGCGTTTAGAGTAGCAGAATTCGCGTTAAAGAAGACAGAACAAGGTCGGTGGCAGTGGAGGTCAGCAAACGTTGAAAAAAGTTATTAAAATACGGGCAAGTGATGGGAGCCATTCATGATTCTGACTACAAAGATAGAAACTCCCGATACACTCGCTCATTGCCAATCGACGGCCTAGGGTTTGGCTGTCGTGTTGGGCGGCGTAACTATAGTGTGCGTTGTTGTTTTTTTCATTCGCCAGTTGCCGGCTAGCTAGGTCCAAGCACTTTGTGAAGCCTGCAAGCGGTTGAAAACAGAGTTTCCTACAATATTTGCTAGAGGAAACTGTAGCGCTGCGATCTTTCAGCCACCAGGGGAATGATGGGTAGTACAGACGGACTCACACTTGTCTGGAGCACCCAGCCGGCCGCTTCAGCTGCCGTTTTCTGTCGTAATATGCAAATACCGACGCCGTAATGATGCCTAACGTAGCCATACTGTATGCTAGGTCATTGTGCTATAATTCAAGCATGAGCGGAAGCTTGTAGCTAGCGTGAGGTAGCAGCTGCGGACAACAGCAGCGTCCACAGCCATGCGCTCCACTGCTATAGACAAGGGCGATTCCGTCTGTACATGGATTTGCTTAGTCTTCGCGCTTGTGGCTTCGAACGTACTTGTAACTTTGTTTATCGTTGTGTTTTGGCTTTTGTTTCGGATAAAGGAATGGCTCGTTGTGAACCTCGTGCAGCATTGTTAGGTGGGACTGACAGTTAGGCGAGTTGGTACAGATGCATGGCTATGAAAACGGCGCCGCAGAACGAAACGAGAAGACCTTATAAACGAGTCGAACACACCTCGGGAACTGATTCGAATGGGTGAGCCTTAGAAGGGTCAAAGTGAGGTGGGACTGCTTAAATTTTTCTGAACTTCGTTTTACGGCAAAGCGGCTGCAGGCCACATGTAGCTACACGGAGCGGAAAGAACGAAGCTTAGACAAATCCATGAACTACCCATCATTCCCATGCTGGCTGAAGTGCCGTGCGTTGCAGCTCCCATAGACACTAGCGCCACATTTCCCTCTAGTATGCTATTTGAAACTCTGGTTGAATGGACGTTCCACGCTCGACACCCTGGCCGAGAGTTCCGCTGCCTAACATTGCCAGGCTTACTAACAGTACACACGCACATGGGCGTACGCACGGGGGGGGGGGGGGGCAGAGGGGGTGCCCCCAACCCTAGACACCTAATAGGGGGGGACGCAAAGTCAGCCCCATACGTTGACATAATAGGGAGGGGGGCGCGACTGGGGGGGTGGGGGGGGGGGGGGCGAAGTCAACTTGATACATTGACCTAAAGGGAGAGGGGCCGCTGCGTCGAACCTTCGCCCCTCCCCCCCCCCCCCCCTGAGGGGGGAACCCTGCGCATGTCTATGCCCACGCACTAACACCAAAGAAAACGAACGGGAATATTGACGCCACGGTAGCTCGATGATAGAACGTTGCACTCTTCATCCCAAAAAATGCGGGTGCAGATTCAGATCTTAGCTGCACAAGTTGTCGTTTCGCCCACTCTTACTCTCTTTTTCTTTTTGTTCTTCAATTCCTACACACGAGGGGAACAGCTATATTGCCTAATTCGCTTTCACTACCTGGTTCGTTTCATACAGCTTACCTGTTGGAATGGACCAGGCGACATCGAAGACTTGCTTACCTTGCATAAGGCCTTTGTTGAAGGTGGACGATATGCTCGTTCCGAACGAACATCCAGGCATTTTACTTCCACCATTAGGGTAGAAATCCAGGTGTCCTGCCGGTTCGTACATTCCCGAGGCCTTCCCCTTTCACTGCGTATAGATGACAGAACAATTTTATCGCGGCTTGCTCGAGTCACACAACAAGCTGTAAGCATCTACAACTACAAAAAGAAAAGAATGTGATGTGCACTAGTGTCACGTGATGTGGCGTAGCTTTACGTCCGCAAATCGTAGTCGTAGTTGAAGAACTAGCTTTCTCGCCAACAGCGTCGTCGATCAGCGCGAAACGCATGTACCGAAACTTGCAGTATATTGCCACGAGCACTTATTCCTTTGTTTTTATGTCATCTGGCTTCACCCACAAAAACGGTTACCACTGCTCGGCGCAGGCTGTGCCGAACTATTTGTGTAAACTTCGGGGTGGTTTTAGTGTTTCAATATCATTGCGCTCACGACGGAAGTATAGTCGAGCTTATTGTAGAGATAACGATAGAATTTTCGATCACTTATGCATAAGAGACGACGTGTTCCGACGACCATCAGTTTTATCGACGACCGACAACTGTGTGCGCCGAAATCGTTGAAATTTGAGCGGCATTTTTTTTTTTTTTTTTTATGCGGGCACAAGTTCGCCCAATAAAGAGTTGCATCTTTACCGGCCCATGTTTTCTTTCTTCAAGTTCATCGTAACGACCGCTTGGCAATATCGATGAGCTACTTTCGCAGTAGAGAGAGAGAGAAGGGATATAGGAAAGGTACGGGAGGTTAACTAGACTACGTCCAGTTTGCTACCCTACACGTGGGGGAGAGGGGAATAAGGGAGTAAAAAGAGAGAGAGAAGGAGATGCACATTGCACAGCACACGCACAGTGCGGGGTTTCACAGGCGTTTGCTCAGTGATGTTGCCTTCAAGAATTGTAGAAGGGCTCGTGTGGCTTTCTGGGCTGATGTACTCGGAGACCAACTTTGCACCAGTCAAGTATTAGCGAAACACACTAAAACAACCAGCATTCCATAAAGGAGCATTGGCCTTGTATTATACCGACGAAGGTACAACTCACCCAGATCAAGAACCGTCCCTCCGTCGGTGTGGACAATGTCCACTAAGCGCGCATCGGTCGGGTCCAGCCGAACGAAAGCAGGCATGTGTTGGAAGTACGGGTCCGCAGGATCCAAACCTGTGAGGAGTGTAACACAGCTATTGTAAGATTCAGGCATCAGTGGGACAAGTTGTACCTCCGAGAGGCGCTCTATAACAGAGTGGTTGTGGGAGTCGCTGCGATGGCAATGCAAACGTTTGGTTGAGGCGAAAATGGGATCCTGTGAAAAGCTGCGAGCGAAAGAACTGCCGAAGACGCATCCACAGCAGGGACAACGTGTAGGGCCATTTATGTCGATTACTTGCCTTCTATTATTATAAATATTGTTGCGAAAACATATATTGACACCCACGGTGCATCTTCGCCATCGTCGTCGACGTCGTTGCCGCCGTGAGGTTTTGTATGAAGACGAAATCGATAACATCGCGCTTTTGGTATCGTGGGAACAATATTTACTAATATACGAGTGAAAAGGCACTGACCGGTTATTCGTCCAAGCCCGTGTATCCTCTCTCCCGCGTAGCCAGCGACGTGGGCTCCCAGACTGTGACCCATGATGTGGAAAGTGGACACGTTTGCTTTGAACACTTTCTGGGCCGCAGAGAAGAGTGAAATGCAGTCAGTGCGCTGCAAGTATAAGCAATCTGCGAACCTGTGTCATAGTGGGAGTGGGGTGGAAGGGTCAGCAGAAGCTGGTGGGCATAGGCGTGCGCACGAGGGGGGGGCAGAGGGGGTAGCCGCCCCCCCCAAGTTACCTAAGAGGGGGGGGGGGGCGCAAAGTCGGCCCTATACATTGACTTAAAGGGGAGGGGGGGCGCTGAAACGAACCTTCGCCCCCCCCCCCCCCCCCCTGAAGGGGAACGCTGCGCACGCTTATGCTGGTGGGGCAATTCAATAATTCAAGTTAGACAATAAAAACCAACGTTGCATTTGACGTCGTCCTTTCCTCTCCCCTGCGACACCACTTCCCGCTTCTTCCCGCTTTCATCACGTGACTTCCGGGTCATACGTAACGTCTGCTTTTCCCTTCCGCTCCGTCAGTTCTCTGTTCCGGTTGAAAAATGAATTAGTCAATTCGTGTCAATTGCCTTTCAAGCTTTCCACTCAGACACATCTCCAAGTGCGTGTCATGGTGACCAGAACACTGCGGCACAGACGTACGCAAATATCTAGTCCCTTGCGTTGTTTAAGATTTTCTGACATTTTCCGGAAATCCCCGGCATATGTATATTAGGTGTCTTTAATACCGGCAGTTACAAATTCATTACCATCAGCTTTTTTTATTTGAGGCCATCTTCGCAGGAAAGCAGATGCCATATAGGCCAGACTTGGCAGTGATGGAATTGCAGCCATGAAATTGCAGTAATTAAATGGCTTTTCGCTGTAATGAGTATTGTAACGAATTACTTTTCTGTGATGCTAATTTGGTAATGCAACGAATTAATTCAAGCTAGTAAATTCAAGAAAATTACTCCTTACTTTGCCGATTACTTTTGATCAATATATATCATGTCCGTCTCCCTTGTGGCGTAAAAATTGACCGAAAAATGTAAGAAAAGTAACGGACAAGTCCATCTGAGTGTCAAACCTCAAGTAAAGGAAATTAAACAAATATTTCCGAACTTTCATTGTACATGTGTTGTGAACAAAGTGTACATGAGTTGTATACATGAGTTGTACATGAATGATGAACCGTCTGAAAGTAATTTCAAAGTAATTTCTTTACCTTTTAAAAGTGATAGTAACGTAATGCCATTAGTTTCAGCTAGCTGTAATTTGTAATGCAATTTATTTACGATTAAGAAATTTCAGAAAAGTAGTTAGTTATGTAATTGAATGACTTTTGAAGAGTATCTTGTCATATCTGCCATAGGCTAACGTAGCACTTACCTGCAGCTTCTGGATCATGGCGGCTATCTCAGCCCCTACAAGCCGCGTGTTGGCTGTGGCTTGCGCGTAGGGCAGTCCATTTCCTCCTCGCCAATCAACGGTGATTACGTTGTAGTCGCCGGCCAATAGCAAAGCATTCTTCATTTTCTGCGAGAAGAATAAGACCCCCAAAAAATTTGACCGAAGATTACGATACTGCCTAATGCGAATTCTGAGCACAGCTTCTCGTTGAGGCAAAGCCAACTATGTTTGAAGTTTTGGCTTTCCGCAAGGTATCGACTACACTTAAATCATAATTTTTGTATAGTAGGACATCACAGCATCTTTTGCATTTATTCGGCAGTACAGCTACATTACAGGCACGCTCAGGCGAACAAAAGCCTTCAAAAATTTAATTGTCGACGAATGCAATAAATGGTTCTTTGCTTCGTATGAACCGTATGTAGTTGCATGTTTAATTTATTCTTTAAAGAAAGTATCAAAAGAAGCTCGCAAAGATTGTCTCCATATTTCTTTTCTTTAATACATGCGTGGGGGGTTCCTAGGGCGGGAAGGGCTCAAAGAAATTATTATGACAATGAGTAGGGTAATGATGTCAAACCGCAGTGATGGCTATCGTTCGCCTCCAAGTGTGAAACACTGGGTTCGATTCCCAGCGCCGCCAGGCACACGCGGGTTCTTCTAACCAGCTTTTTTTTTTTTACTTTTAAAATTTTACTTAGCTGCCCTTTGTCGTTTTGGTAGGAATGCGGAACCTTGCGGAAAGATCTGGGACAACCGGGATCACCGGAACAAAAGCCTCCGAGGTCAAAAGGCGTGCGGAGATCCCACCAAAGCGTTTCGCGACATTCCCGCTAGGGCAAGGGCGCATGCGCATTGACGCCGTGAAAAAATGCGGATTGAAAGAGAGGTACCCCGGCTTAGCGCTCGGTGGTGTAGGCAGACATCTTGAAAAGGTAGCTACCTCCTTTCCGCTTTCTTCTATCTGTCATTCTACCATCTCTTCCCCGACGCTGCACCGGGCTCACTTACGCTACATAAATAAACGTGTTTCATAATCTAAAACGTTTATGAGATTACGATGTTGCTGAATTCGCCAGAAGGAAACAAGTAAAGCTGTATCCACACGACGGACGTGATCGCGGACGAATCAGTCACGTGGACATGTGACGTGATTCGGATACCTCCGCAGCCAGCATTCACACGACAGGGGAGAATTCGCGCTACAAGCGAGGATTTCGGCATTGCTCCCAGAGGATCCCAACTGTGATTTGGGCCTCCGTCGTTTCACGAATCGCTCCGCGCGGACCGAAGCGGGAACGCGGGAACGACTGACGTATGGTGACGTAGTACGCAATCCCCAGGCTCGAATGGCGATTTGGTCCATCGCGTGAATACAGCTTAAAGGAGCTAAAACTTATAACCCGATTCCAAGGCTATCCTCTTACCGTCATCCACTGCCCGAAGTACACCGCGTCCAGCCATCCGTGCGTGATGACCTTCGTGGGCCTGCTGGCGTTGAAAGGCAGCCTCGAGTAGTGGCTGATGGGCGTGGACCATTTGATCACTTCCTCCTTGATCGGGTTCTTACGCGAGAAGAAGGCGAACATGGTGTTGATCAGACTTCGGCTGTCGGGGAAGAAGTTCACGGGCCGGTACAGAGCATGGAAGAATCCTTCAGACCTGAAGCATCCCAGCTCCTTGTAGCACTTCTTAACCTGTACACCTGCACAGTTTCGACGTACTGACTCCCAGCTCCAGGTTTTCTGGTGTGTTTGCACTCTTAAAAGCAGAGGGGGCAAAAGAATGGTGTCTTTTTGCCCCGAAACAATAATTGTCATCTATCTTCCGTGCCTTTCCTTGCATTATTGCTGCGTATCTGGCCCTTGCAGGTGTGGCCTGTGTGACATGCGCGATGTGAGCGTGATATAGCATTTTTGATAGGAACGTGGCGAGCGCCGAGTCTTCAGGGAAAGAAATTCAACTTTTCGAATGGGGGGCCTCAATCGCTTTTAGGCCCCAAATAAATAATGTCGAGGCCACTGCGCATGCGCGGGACCGAAAAAGCGTTTGGGTTTTGCGTTGGTGACGCTATATCTCGAATTTAGCGGGAGTTCCCACAGCCTGTCCCAAAAGCTTTGCGTCAAACCAACGCTGGTCTAACAAACATGATGGCACCCACTGAAGCCACAGCTCTTGGCTAAGACTAGAGTAACTTAGAAAATGTCATCAAAACTTTTTGGGCGAGTTAGTTCACTGTAGAGCAAGGGAGTAACAGCGCGAACACACAACCACATGAGTGACGACACGGACACAGAAGCGCTTGTGTGTCCGTGTCGTCACCCTTGTGGGAGTGTGTTCGCGCCGTGACTTCCTGGATCTAACCTAGAAAAAGGGGAGTGTCCAAAGTGCCACGGAACCTATTAGAAAACTCTTAGCTCCTGTTTGACACAAAGCGAGCAGATGCAAAGGACTTTGGGGCCCCAAGCATTTGGGGCTCCTGTTCGAAGTAACCCTATTTATTGTAGCGGGATAAAAAGACGCTCTTTTTACTCGATGTTTTCTTAGGGCGTGTCGGGCCACCAATACCAAACGAGTTTCAATGTCAAGGCTTTCTGATACATCGAGGCACTCTGAGAACGTCTCCACGCCTTCAAATTTTTAAAAGAAGTACGGTAATGCACTCTAAGAAGAAAAAAAAAAAGAGAATGTGTTACATGACTTTAAAAAAAAAAAAACCAGTTAACTCTCTTTTCGGTTCCACGACTACAATGATCGCCAAAGAGTTCACCTGTCTTTAAAGAGACTCACATACGTGGCAAATCAGGACTGAGAAAGAAAGAGTCAAAGGACGTCTTTTTGTTTGTTTTTGTCCTTATAGTGGGCTGCCCTCTACTAATTCCTTCTATGAATTTTAAGTGAATGGTCTAGTCAGTGTGACATTTTTAGCATACAATTCACGCACCTATGTAGCGAATAATTTCAAGACCCCTTACAGCTATGCACTGTAATCGAAACGGTATCACTTGTCACACTTTTGAGTCACTCGTCGTGACTCGCCGCATATATGATTGTTTTTAAGTACACGCGTTAACTCTCTTTCGGATATGATTATACTCCCTTTGGAGAGTAGTGGGATGCCCTACTCTCCCAAAGAGTATCTTTAGAAGGTAGAGAGTCAGGACGCACCAAAACGAGTAATAGGTATTCGTTTTTCTTTTTTCCAGAGTGTACTCCGCATTCACCCACTGCAATTCAATCGTACTCTACGGCTTAACAAACACACGCATGAGGCTCTTTGGCCACATCTGGTCCTCGCGCCACAAAGCACCCCAGTTACCACCACCACCGCCGTCGTCATCAAACGTGCGACAGCGCGTTAGTGATCCAAAAATGTTTTAAATAATTTTTTTTCTCGCCGGAATACTCACTTTCTTCCTCGAGGTAGTTCGTGTTTCCTGAAGCCGTGATGCGCAAGCCGAAAAGGGACGCAATCAGCACGAAGACCACCGCTTTTCCCATATTTCCCGTTATCCTGAAAGGTGGCTTATCAAATATGAGAAAGAAGCAACGAGCTACTAGTTGTTAACAGAACATATAAACTTATTTCCACTGTAATCAGTGCATTTTCGCTACCATGTTCGCAACCTTGATCGAAATCTCCACGAGCCTCGGCAAATACCTTTAGCGTTCCCTGGCTTTCGGCCAGGTACGCGACGATCCAAGATGCAGAGGTAGGAGATAATTATCTTTTGTTATGGGGGGTCAGTTTTTTCTTTCTATTTTGTGCAGGCAAACAACAGGGTGATAGAGCATGCTCTGGACGCCGAAACACCTGCTTCGCTAGCGTGCGTCACCTGAGCGTTTGAACTGTCACGGTCGCATCAATCGTCACATTTTTAGAGCTCTTGAATGAGAATTCAATTGACAAGAGCTCCGAACGTGGGACAACACCTGCCGGCAGTGACGGCGCCGGCGTCTTCGCGCGAGACAGTTGAATATCGTTATGTGTTGTCGTCGCGTCAAAAAGATTTTTTTTATATATTGCGTAATGACGGCTTACTATAGCCCCCTACGCTGCCCGAAGAGCACATAAAAGCACCATCGGTCGCTGGAAAAGAGAACGACAGCGTTAGCGGTAAATACGAATGAAATGACTTAGCATTACGTCGTGGTATGCGGGTTCGGTGGAGTCGAGCAACTTTAACTATAAGGGTGATCTTCTAATCTTCCCCACCCACAACACTTTTGCAGTTTCTATCTATCTATCTATCTATCTATCTATCTATCTATCTATCTATCTATCTATCTATCTATCTATCTATCTATCTATCTATCTATCTATCTATCTATCTATCTATCTATCTATCTATCTATCTATCTATCTATCTATCTATCTATCTATCTATCTATCTATCTATCTATCTATCTATCTATCTATCTATCTATCTATCTATCTATCTATCTATCTATCTATCTATCTCTATCATTTCCGCATATTCCTCATAAGGGGTCACATCCCATCCGAAAACATGATGGTTACGGCCCTGAGTGGGCACGTTTTGCCACGTCAAACCAGTCATCACCCTCTCGTGTAGGGCGTGGGTTCGAATGCCCAAATATGACTTTCATTAGAACTCATTCGAGTTTGTGTTTGGGTTAGTTGGAACAAATTAGTGGCATAAGCAGTACTGCAAACATACAGATCGTTGGTATTCTTACGCATGCACAGATAATTTTGAGCGCCGAACATGTTTCATATAACATTCTGATAGGGCGCTTATGTTCGGGTAACTGCTAACAGATACAATGCAAGGATTTGAACTAGTGTTGGCATGTATGCTTGCTCACGCGCTGTTTGCCCCCACTGACCACCTCCATTTTGTGTTTTTTCGTTTTCGTTAAATCACTTGCTAGATGCGGTTCCTATTTAATGTATTTGTCTCGCGTCTTCTTCTAGCTAATCTTTGCAGTGCTGCTTATTCCGCTATTTCTAGAGTTGTAGGAATGTTTTACAAATATGGCATGCACAGCAATTTATTATAGCAGCGGGGATTTCCCTAACTTTACTCCTAATAGTAGTATATATTACGTGCATTCGAAATATATTGATTCCTGTACACTGAGCGTAGTTTCATTTACGCAGAGATATAATTTCATAAAATTTTTCATTTACAGTTTGAACTTAAGTAGAAAACGAGTTAGGAGCTTAGTGGCGACTTAATTTTCATCTTGGGCGAGTTTCCCATTCATGTAGCTCTTTCGTACGATGATCACTTGATCGCCTTCGCTCACCCTGCGCCCTCATTGGTCGCTTTCTCGTGTGACGCACCATATCTGCTCTAACACAACCCTCCTTTGTACATCATCAGTTGCCGTAACTATTATGTACACGTACTATACCTTGCAGCCCCCATCACTGGTATGACAATTAGCAATGGCTTCTGTGATATCCCCCTAGATTCTACATGGTAATGAAGAATTGCAGCGGAAACTCCAGGAAAACTGTCAGGAGTGCGTAATCATTAACTCGAATTTCAATATTTAACCACCGTACGTCAGCGCTAGCCCGCATTACCGTACAACGCCTGACATTAACCATTATGTAGCCAACTCTAGCCACAATTAGCAATCGTTAGTCAGCAGTTGCCGACGCTAACCATAAAAAAAATCAATGTCCAAGCACTCCGTACAGATAGTTAACCCGAAACGCGTGGTCCCCCCTGTTGATCACGGGCTGGGATCTATGGAAGCTTCTTCTGATGTAGCATTTTGATTTCCCTATCACCACATTTTAAAGATGCGTGCTTCAAACTTTGTGTTTAGTTACTTCAGCTTAAAGGCTGTTAAGAAATCCTAAAGGATTTTATGGCAAGCGATTCATGTTAAAGCTAGTGTCATCCCTAACTATATATGCTGACAAAACCTGGAGAGAAACCACTGCAAGCGCGAAAACCCTTAGGCGTGGCATATGACAACATTGCTTCTTCATTATAATTTCGGTCACGGACGTCCACATTTTCCCACCTTCTAGTACAGCTTCGCTCTAAAAACAAAAGAAAGCATACGTTCCCATATAGCCACTGGAAGTCAAGCAAGCCAATTGTAGAGTTGTTAGCAGTCACGACTTTATTCTTTCCTGTTACCCGAAGTTAGCACGTAGTAAGTTGAACTTCTTCGCCAGAAGGTATCCCCGTTTTAGTGTAGTAGCAAAACTTCTTCATCTTCTTCTTCCTCTCACTAGAAAGAGGGAAAGAAAGAACCAAAGAGAAAGCTCAAGGACCAGTATAGAAATTCTCAAAGCATGGTCCATGATAGAGTGTGTACTTCACCAGGGCGTGGAAACCAACAAACACACACGTGGCGGTGTGGCTTGGGTCTTTTTTTTAGGGGCGAAGCTCCTTAGGGCATGGGCTAGTCCCGCGTCGTCGTCGTCGTAGCCACCTCTAGTTCGACCACATGCCGTTCGACCACATATCGTTCGGCCACATGCAACCCACAACCATCCGAGGATGGTTGTGGGTTGCACTACGACCCATCCCACTACGACCCATCCCACTACGACCCATCCAAGAACCCCTATCCCTCCACTTCACCGACCATAAAGCCGTTATAATGAAGGGGGACCGGAAGCCACGTCTAGCTACCATTTACGAATAAATAAAATTTCTTGTATATATACATACAGTGTTTGTCACGTCTTTGATGATGTACTGGACGAAAATTCACGGAAGATTCACGGTTTACCGATGAACCTCCGGAGCTTCGCCCACTCATCATCATTCACTCCGTGGATATGCTGCGATTTTTTTTTAGGGGCGAAGCTCCTTAAGCCGTGGGTCATGCGTCCCCGATGTATGTATGTAGTAGCCGTTCCAGTATAGTGGAATGTACCCACTACACGTGATAACGATGACGATGACGCGGATGACCATGAAGTATAAGCGCGTTCCTCTGTAGTAGTAGTAGTAGTTGTAGAAGGTAGGTATACCCACTCCACGTGATAAAGATGACGATGACGCAGTATAGTGGAATGTACCCACTACACGTGATAACGATGAAGTATAAGCGTGTTCCAATATAGTGGAATGTACCCACTACACGTGATAACGATGACGATGACGCTGATGACCATGAAGTATAAGCGCGTTCCAGACCACACATTCTCTTTCTGCCATGGATGACAACAATCGAGCTTCGCCCACTCATCATCATTCACTTCGTGGATATGGCGTGATTTTTTTAAGTCCTCGTGAGGTCACGCATGCGCACTCTATAATGGATGATAACCAACAAGGACGCCAGCGTGTTTTAGTCAAAGCACGGTCTCGCATTTTCATGAAGAAATTTTAGCGTATTGCCGTTTGCGAACGTACGTCAAGAGACAGATAGTCACGAACTTTAACCAAGAAACGCAAAATATGAAAAGTGGCGCGTAAAAAGTACAGCGGAAAAAATGGGCCGCCATCCCTCCCTCTGAACGGGAACGTCCAGCGAAACTGAATCAAGCACCACACATGTTGATAAGAGGGGGTAGGGGGGGGGGAGTGTATTATACTTTAGAGTACTGACAATGATAATCGCTTGGTGTTCCCTGTGGTAGAACGTGATTGGTTCCGCGACCATTCTTAGCAAGACGAATTAGTTCATTTCGTCTAACACTGTATTTACGCTGTTGTTTTTGTGCCTTTAATTATCTTGGTCTAACCCATGGCCGTCTTAGAATGAGCTGCTTGGACGGGTCTCCCTTTTATGTAGGAAAGTGGGAAGCACACGCGGGCAGACGGAAGAACGCTAGGTATAGGAACGTCCAGACAGCACTGGCGACTTCTAGCGATTACACCTGGTTTGAGATAGCCTTACATGTGCGCAAGCATCAATGGTGACACCAAATGTTGAAATGTGGTCTATCTCAAACGACGTACGACGTGCTTTTGATGGACGCCGCCGATGCTGTCCGTAACGCGTCGTTCTAGCGTTCTAGACAATCGTATTGAGCTCTGTATACATTTTAAGGCGAAAGCCTTTAATGTCTCATACTCGCGTCCGTCCGTCCGTGCCCTGGAACGGTGCCAGATGTGCTATCTCCCCCCTCACACTCTCTCAGCAGTCACGTGATGGCACAGCGGCGCATAGCAACAGTTGCGCCGCCGCAGCTGTGGTCTCTCCCCCTTACACTCTCTCATCAATCACTTCATTGCTGAGAGAGCGTAAAATAAAAGAAAAATAAAAAAAGGAGAAAAAAGAAGATATGGCATAGTCAGTCGAATGGCCACAGGGTTTCGCCGAACACACTTTGGAATTTACAAAGTGTCCTTCAATTTTTTAAACGCGTGGCGTACTCACTGCGCTTTCACGGGTTCGTTCATGGGCAAAACCTCGACATATCTGAGCAGCATGTTAGTGCGAAAGAAATAGAAAGCGACTGCTCGTGAAGCGGAAGGAGGCCTGTCTGCAGGTCGCCGATGTAGGTGTTGGTCTTCACGACGAACTCGTTCTTCACGGCGCCGAACAGTCGGAGCGGCCTGCGTACCCGTTTAAACATGCTGCAGTTTAAACACGCTGCCGTTTCATAACGTCCACTTTATTTAGAGGTAAGCCTTAGATGCATAGGCATGCGCACGGTGGTTTATGCCCCCCCCCTAGACACCTAAGGGGGGGGGGGGGGGCGCAAAGTCAGCCACCATAAATCGAGATATGGCATTTTTCTTACACAGTGCATTGAGATAACAGGGGGGTGGGGGGGGGGGGGGGGGGGGCTGCGACTCGGGGGGGGAGGGGTGATAAGTCAGCCCGTTACATTGACATAATAGGGAGGGGGCGGCGTCGCGACGAACCTCCACCCCCCCCCCCCTAAAGGGGAACCCTGCGCACGCCCTATGCTTAAATGCCTCATAATTCGCGAAAAGTGACCGCCTGCGGCATTAACCCGCGCGATACAAAATGTCATCATGGGATGACGTCACAGGCCGACAAAATTTGTGACGTCATGACGTCCCTTAGGTAACGTCACTCGATGACATTATCGCTTAATCAAAGGTGGGCCTATCCTAGACGCACTGCGAAAACCGCATGAAGGGCAGAAAGATTGCAACGCCTCCGATCCAGGCAAAACTACGTTGGATGGTATCAGCACAATTGACTGCAAAGTAAAAATACAAGAGGATGGCCTTTCGTCGTGGAGTTGTATTATGCAATTGCTCAAGGGACCGTGTGACGTTTTTGTTAACCTATAGCATGCGTAAACCAAAAACAAAGTTCAGTAGCATGTTACACCCTCTCTAACACTTGAAGGAGGAAGCTTGCTGAACACTTGGCAATGGATTTGCTTATGCAATCGGGGACCACACACTTCTTGCAAGACATAAGAAGCCGCAGTGAGATGCACGCATTAAATTGCATTGCATTCTTCCTCCCTCTCCACTCCATTTATGATTTCCGCATCTCACGTGGTGTTTACATTGGCCTCGGGCAGTAGCGTGGCCAGGGGGTGGCACACCGGGCCCATGCCCCCCCCCACACCCCCCCCCCCGCCGAAATTTTTTTTCGCCATGGCATACAGAGCGAAAAATGACCATTTCAAGGAGGTGCCCCCCCCCCCCCCCACCAAAAGGAGGTCCCCCCTCCCGAAAAAAAATATCTGGCTATGCCCCTGCCCTCGGGTATCGGGCCACCTTTGACAAAGCGAGGACATAATGTGCTGACGTCACGAGGACGCCACACATTTCTGCGATCAGTGCCGACGTTTCCTCTATACTAGCCTGTAGATCGGGGAAGGTCCCTTGGGTCATTGCACCAATTTTACTCGCTTGTGGTATTTTGCTCAAGTACTAATAATAATAATAATAATAATAATAATAATAATAATAATAATAATAATAATAATAATAATAATAATAATAATAATAATAATATCCGGGGTTTTATGTGCCAAAAGCACGATATGATTATCAGGCACGCCGAAGTGGTGGGCTTCGAAAACTTTGACCATCTGGTGTTTTTTTTTTTTTTTTTTTATTGACGTGACGTAAGGAGATGTCGACGCACAAACAGGGCGCCGGCTACTTATCCCTTAGAGGTGTCTAATGTAGAGCACGCAGGGTCCAAGTCTCTAAGCGTAACAAGTCCATAGCACATACATATGTACACAGCACATACATACACAGCACATACAACTGTTACATATGGTCAAAAGTCACATGATAAACAACAGAATAGTCTATGTAATAGTCAGCAGTCACATAATTATACTTGAATGCTCTAGTATCGGTCAAGAATGCCACTGTCCTCAAGAAAAATCTTGAACGTGCACTGACATTGCACAATACACGGGCCTATATCATTTCACCTCCATCGAAATGGGACCTCTGCGGCGAGGATCGAACACGCGACCTTCGGTTTAGCAGCCGAGCACCGTAACCGCTACGCCACCACGGGATCAATATTTCCCCGTCAAAATCACGGCGCAACGAGACACGTGAAGCTTTCGCCTTGTGAATAGTAATTTCGAGTACTTCAGTAGCAGTTCACTAAGACACAGGAAAACAATAAGACACAGATACTTTAGTAAGACATCCGGACAGCACTCTGCCATCCTGTGTCCATTTGCGTCTTGTTACATTTGAACTGCTGTTTTAACTATGAAAAATGGGAGGCTGCTGCACATTTTTTGTCTAATATAGCCGAATGTGGTGTATAACCCATCGCAGGGGAATGAAATGGTCTGTACGTACTCATCATTGATCTCGATCACGGCTCTTCCCCTGGTGCCGTCCAAGATGAGAACGAAATATCCGGTGGCGAAAATCTGCTTCGTTGTCCTCCACAACACGACGTTGACGAAGAAAGGGAACGCTGCAGCGAATTAGACGACTGCGTCATGTAACACATTCCTTTCAGTAACGTACTCGTCATGCTTGACGCATAACAACGTAACTTGTGTAGCGTATACGTTATACTTGAATAACTTGAATAACGTATACGTCATGCTTGGACAACTTGAATAACGTGTGCGAATGGGCGACAAGGGCGAGGGCAGACAGGCAAGCCCCAATCTTAGGTTAAACTTTATTGCGAAAGTATCGAAGACTTATGCAGAAGGAGCTACAGTCCTCTTCTGTGTGTGTTTTTTTTTCTTTTTTTGCGCTGTTTAAAACACGAATCCAAACCAGTGACACGTTCGGTAAACATTAGGAAGTGTGTCAACGGAACATAATGGAACTGAGCGAATAGCAAACTCACCAAAACCACCAAAAAATTGAATTTATGTTGAGCTTGCTGTCTCGTAGTACTCGATTCAGTGCATATTCGTCTGTTATCGCGTAGAGAGCAATTGACGGCCGCTTACCGCAGAAGGGCGCTGAGTCCATGGTGTGCAAGTACATCTGGACCGAAGTGTTGTCTGTGGGCTTCCAGCGGTCCGCGTGAAAGCCCATGCGGGCACACAGGCGCCCGTTGTTACCACAGTCCGAGCAGCGGCCCTGGCGGAACGCCTCGAACGAGACGCACGCGAAGGCCAGCGACGTGCACTCACGCTCCATGATGCTGTCCAGGAAGTACTCCACAGCGCGCTCGTGGTTGCACACCACCGACCGGGCAGCTGCGCGCATGTCGTCGTCGTTCGTGAGTTATCCAAGTGAGGAGATGATGATGATGATGATGAGGAGGAGGAGGAGGAGGAGGAGGAGTGTTGTTTGCTGCAGGTGGATACATCATCGTCCTGGATAGGCCTTGCAGAGGTCTCCAGCACGATGAAGATGATGACAGCATTGATGATGATATTTATTAAGGCGAAAGCCTTAGATGCTGCATTAAACGCAATAAATTGACCGTCGGCGTCGGAAGCATCGTCAACATGAGTGATGCAAAAAAATCATCATGACGTAATGACGCTAACATGACGTCACACGTCGTCAAAATTTCTGACGTCATAATGACATTATGAACGGGACGGCATACGTCGTCACATGATTACGTCATCACATCCGAAGTTGCCGTCTGAAGTTCATCAAATCTAGTAGCTCAAGGCACGCCTGTAAGATTTATTTTTAATAGACCGCGACCATGGAGAACTCCCACGCCGGCCCGCAGTTGTGGAGAACAAAGGATCATCCGAACACTTATAACGAAATTACACAGCACTTTTATCTCGGCAGGAGAGACTTCCCCCTTGCTAACAAGAAGTTAAATCGAGCGCAGGCATTGACTCTCAAATTATTGCAGACGGGTTCGTATCCCAGCCCGGCTTTATCGCACAAAATTTATCGCGACATTTAACCCAATAGCTCCTTCAGGCACTGCAACGAATTCGCTAGCCTAGACCACATGCTCTGGCGTTGCCCCTCGTTACGGGGCACGGGCCAATCCAATGAAGACAAGTGGCTATACGATATCAGGAGCCCCGTTGTCGGCGCTCGACTGTGGGCTGTCCAGAGGGCCCACGATGCGGCGGTCGGGCTTGGCCTGACTGTCCCTACACTGTAAACCACTTTGCACCCTTAAGGGTGTTTCAAACAGGCAAAACACCCTTTTGCCTAACCAAAATTTGCAGAATTAGGGTGTAAGGGTGTTTCCCTTCCCCAAAACACCCTTAAGGGTGATGTTCTAGCTAAAACACCCTTTAGGGGGGTAAGGGTGTTTTGGCTAATCGAAACACCCATGGCCCATACAACAGCGTACCAGATGATAACTGAGACTCGCTGATTCAATAGCCGCTGGACCTTAGGCGAGTTTAGATTAAAAGTTATGTCTCTTTTAGGGGTATCTACAAGCATACCATAAATTTACGCCTGATATCTTAATGTTTAGTGCTCAGTTATAGGGAACAGGAATAACCTCACCGGCACTGAACGGTGGCTTAAGATACCATGGCTATATATAGCCGATGGTCACTTTAAGGCTATGTAGCGCGTCGCAGAGTCCATGGGATATTTTACAATACGCTCTGTTGTGTGTATGGTCTGGCGCGCGCGTGCACCTTCTATGCTGATGTCAACTGGGATTCCACGTTCCCTGACTGGTAGATTTCATTTTTCCCGTTTTTTTTTCAGTCATAAGGGCGTAAGTGTGTTTAGGCCATTGGAAACACCCCATGATATGGGTGTTTTGGTACGTCAAAACACCCTTTTCCTAGGGTGTAAGGGTGTTAGTTATAGACACGGCAAAACCACCTTAAGGGTGCAAACTGGTTTACTGTGTACGTGGGAGCGGCCCGCTGTGCATGGAGTCGTGCACCTCAGGACGAACAATAAAGTTTCGCATCCATCCATCCCTTACGGCCCCTCGTCTATCACGTATTTACTTGACCGATAGAAGAACCAGAGTAGGGGCTACATGGTCGGGCATGGCAGATACTTGCAACATGCTGCTTGAGCACAAAGACACACACAAAGAGCACTGGTATGTACAGAAGGCGAGCGCCCGCCTTATGCATATATGTGTTCCTTTTGAGCGTCTTTTTTTCCTTTGTGTTCCAGACAGAGAGAGAGTGAGAAAAGTTAAGTGAAAGGCAGGGACTTTGTGTTCCAGCAGCGCGTTGCAAGTATCTACCTTATTTCACCGAGCAGCCTTCGATATAATTAGCAAAAAGATATCTCGCTTTATGTTATATGACAAAAATTTCAAGCATAAGTTAATGTCTGATCTGGCAATCTGACTTAACTAGGCCTATTCATCCTTTTCGAAAGAGCTTTCTGGCGTTTAATAAGAGGAAAAGGTGAGTAAAGGAATATTAGTTATGAGTAAATATATGGTAACCAATAAACGCTCTCGTCACAACACTCAAGTGGCTCTCTATTTTGCTGCCCCTTGATCACCTTACGCAAGTAGCTAAGTACTCACTTCATCCTCTTACCATGAATGGCACCCTTGGTCAGTGTGGCTAGGAATGTTGAGCTAGTCGAGCAGCCGGGCATCTTAATGCCGCCGTTGGGGTAGAAGTCCAAGGTGTCCGGCCGCTTGGTACATGCCCAACCCTTCGGCTTTGTCTGAAAAGAAAAGGCATTGCGATACCCCTGAAAGAAAGTTGTATGGTTTTATGTGCTAGACGCGCAATGTGAATTAGCAGATGCATCGTGGTGGGGAACTGTAGCATACGTTTGACCATCTAAAGTTCTTTTGCCATTATCTATGTAAGGGGTCCCAATCTCACCTCAGCTAGCGGGTCTCACGATGGGCCGATATGGTGCATAACGGTTAAAGCGAGGGTGGGGGGGGAGGGGGAACTGATGAGAAATTGTATAGAAGGGATTCTAATGTCGCTGGAGCCAAAGGACTTGCCTTCAGCACTTGTCTTACTGAAACGTTAGCTCCAGTGACATCTATTTTGCGTCTAGATTTGGCCCTTGACTTGTCCTGCTAATATAATTCGTATAGTTAAAGAAATCTGCATAAAAGTAGGTAGTACTGTTTTTTTTCTGTCTTACATATGTCGAACACCGATGCGCCGTCCGTGTGCAGCACGTCCACCAGCCGTGCGTCGGTCGGGTCCAGGCGTACCTCCCTTGGCATGTGCTGGAAGTAGGGATCGGCTGGATCGAGACCTGCAATTGACCCACTTCGCGTCATTACCGCATAGAGCTGTCATCGCATTGAACTGTACTCTACCGTTGATGATCTTGCGTGTGCTACAGGAGGATAAATGACGACTTGAACGGACTGGACTCATCACAACACAAAGCGCAAGCTAACTACTGTTTAAAGTTGTTAGTTCGCACTTCGTGTCGTGGTGTGTCCACTCCGTCCAACTATGTTACAGAGCCATTACACAAGACTGTATGTAATCAACTAGCCCCTATTTCTGCTCTTCGTGATGAATAACGACCTGTGTCTGTGATATCGGACAGCACCCGATCACTGGAAGATGACAACAATAATCTACGCACAGTGAATGAGTAACACAAAAATCGTGAAAACAGCGCTCATTAACTTGCTATAAAACTCTGTGCGTTGTCATTCTGACAGCTTACACCTTTGTCAACGTCACTACAGACTGGAGTATTGAACTGAACTGAACTTCGAACGTAATTTCATATCCATGCGAGGTATAGATGACGGGGGGCGCAGACAAGAAGCCACAAATTCGATTGACTGGATCCGTGTCCCTCATTGGCAATGTGCAGCAAAAGGTGCATGATCACAACACCCAAATTCTTACCGAAATCTCATTTCGACATTTCTGGACTCTCTACTAGGAATTCATTGCGTATATATGCAGTCAGTGACTGCATGCGAAACAAACGCCCACATTAACAAATCAACATTTTATGTACGCTCAACGTGCGCTATAAGAGCACAAAAAATGATAACAGGGTAAAAGATAATTGCAGGATTTATTTGGGAATACTGATCTACTTTGTTAATCAAATGCACTAAAGGGACAAAACGGATTAAGAAAACGCGAGATAAGGGTAAGGTTGGTTTGTGAATACCGACCTAAAAAAAAAAAAGGCTATTGCATACAACACTGCTTGCCAAGAGTTATGCCTCAAAGGAGTGGCAAAGGAGGGGGGGCGGGGGGGGGGGGGGGGGGGGATGACGATTAATCAACCACTCTTTATGCCCGTTGATGCGTCCGTTTTTATGTGTATATGCGTATTTACACATTAAAAAACTGAACGATTTCAGGGGGAAGGGGTCAGTCGCCCTCCCAACTACCCTCCTGGTTACACTAATGCCTCAAAAAGACAATTCCGAAACTACGTAGTATTCAGGGGAAAAGCGAGAAATAAAGTGTTGGCAGAAGCATAAACTTCGGTACCCAACAAAGATCGTTATGCTGAATCGTTCGGTCATTGTCACTTCGTGGGACATCGTTCGGATCAGTTTAAGTCTATAACAAGACATGTTTTTCCTCAATATACTTTCGGGTAGGCGCAAATTTTATGCGTACAACTTATCGAATGGCCCAAAACTTCTCGATATATTTAGTTAATTTAACTCGCTGTCACCCTAGACTGCTCCCTCTATTGCTGTATTTTGCTTTGGCTTCCACTCATGTCGTGCGTCTCTTTCAATCAATCAATCAATCAATCAATCAATCAATCAATCAATCAATCAATCAATCAATCAATCAATCAATCAATGAGCTTTATTTCTATCTAACATAATTTGTACGTAATATGTGAACCGATAGCTGAAATATCAGTAGCTGGTTGAAAACGATATACACCGACAAGGAGATCACACGAATGCACTTAACATTAACAAAATAAGAATAAACCTGAGATAAATAAAGAATGACACATTCATAATACAATTATCAGTTGATTATGAGTATTTTAATTGATTGCATGAAAAGCAAAATTTCATTCAAGCGTTCCGATATACATTCCACCCCTTACGTGAGCACACTTAAATTAGTGAGTCAATTTCATTTCAATGGTGTCATTAATCGGATGCTTTATTTTGCTTTTTTTGTTTTCTCTCGAGGCGCCGGTGGCAGGAAAAGAAAGAGACACTCGCCTGTGATTCGTCCAAGCCCTGGGAGCCTCTCACCAGCATAACCAGCCACGTGGGCACCGAGGCTGTGACCCAGTATATGGAACGTGTCCCGCTTCGCACCGAATGCTTTCTGGTGTGTTTTATAACGGGGAGGGGGGCATTAGAGAGAGAGAGAGACAAAAAAGCTAGGCCACCGTTCAACAGCATGCATGCTGATAATCATCGTGTACTATACGCTGAGTGAAAGTGGATACGTTTAATAAAAAAAAAAATCACCGCATCTCCAAGAAGTGAATCATGACGAGTGGGCGAAGCTCTGGGTATCGTATGGGTGAGTAACCGTACGTTACCCGAGCGTTGCCCCATATAATGTAAACTGAGTGACATAAAGTGACATAAAAAGAGTCGACGACAAAGCCAGGTCCTAAGGTCCATAATGTCTACGGTTGAAGTCGCCGGCTAGTATAAAGGGTTTGTGCTTGTAGGTGTTTGACACTGTTCCGTCACAATTATGATTGATATTAGTGTGTTGTTAAACGTTTTTTTTTGTCATATGCTTAGATTGATGGGTGCTTAAACGCAGGTGTTTTTACGGTGTTGTGGCCTTTTATTTTGTTCTGGTTCGCCCAGTGGATGCTTCCCTGCTTCATGGAAGTTACGGTGTAAGGTATAGTGGGTTCAAAGGTACAGTGGGTACCTTGCACACCCTGCATGTGCTGTGGACGGACGGTGGGCGTATAGTGGGCACCTTGCATACGGCTGGTTACGACGCAACGACAGACAAGCCTCGACCTTAAGGAGTTTCGCCCCTAAAATATCCGTAGACGACCCTAAACCTTTAAAATACGTGGTAGTGGCATACGCACGTCGGCGTTCGTGTGGCCTGGTTTATTCCTTGGATTAAAATGCGGATCTCAGAGGCCATGCAGAGAGAAGCGTGTGATTGAGATCTGCTCCGCCAGGTGGCGCAACAATCCGAGACGCTCGCAATCTCTCATTGAACTCAATGAATTCCCAATAATAACCCTGAGAGTTGATCGGCCCCTTATCTTGAGTAAAGTTAGAATGGATATCAGATGCATCCAATGTAACTCTTTAACTTGAACCAGAACCATCGATTTCGATCTTTCAAATATTTAAATGGCTGTTCGAAAAATCCCGGAAGTAAATCCTGTTTCCGTTCCAATCACTTCCGGTCGACCGGAAGTGATTGGAACGAAAACAAGAATGTCGCTCGGGGCTCTCGCCCCTAATAATAATCGATGGGGTTTTACATGCCAAAACCACGATATCAATACAAGGCACGCCGTATGGTTTTTTTTTAACGTGCACCTAGATCGAAGCACACCGGTGTTACTGCATTGCGCCCACACCTAAATGCGGCCGCCGTGGCCAGGTGTCGATCCCTCCACTTCGAGAGCTTAGCATCGCAACAATTCAGCTTAAGCTGCCACAGCAGCTGCTTTCAACGCAAAAGCACAGCCCACAGGACGAAACGTGAGGGCTTATGTAGCGCATCGGGCTACGAAGCTCGGCAAGCCATACCTCACTGGCTATGCATATACAATGACCATTGGCATAGGCGTGCGCAGAGTTCCCCTTCAGAGGGGGGGGGGGGCAGAGGGGGGGGGCAGAGGGGGGGCGAAGGTTCATCGCAGCGCCCCCCCCCCCTCCCTATTAAGTCAATGTATGGGGTAGACTGCGCCCCCCCTGTCTTAGGTGACTAGGGGGGGGGGGCGGCCGCCCCCTCTGCCCCCCCTCGTGCGCACGCCTATGACCATTGGCACTGCTTGTAGAGTTCGGTGCATGCGAAAAATCTGCTCATTTGTTCCTCGTGACCCAATGGCGCTTTTCATGCTAAGATTATGAATTCTAGGACGTGAAAGTTGCGCAAAGGCACTAAAATTGAAATACGACACTATGGTCCATCGTTGCGAGAGTGTCTCATGCCTCAAACGCGAATGAAAAAAAAAATCACAATTTCCTTTATGCATTGAAGACACCAAGGAAAATGTAGTCTTCCTCTTTTTCTTCCCAGTCGATTGTATCGAACCTACCCCCCCTCGCCTCCCCCTAAGGCTTTCTGCACCTTATGTCGTCTTGCAGCGCCTCCGAGATCGGCCCCTCTTTAACCAAGCGATGAAGTCATATGATGACGTCAGACTATGACGTCATATTGTCATTGCATGACGTCATCACGTGATTATTATCTTTTTTTCATCGCTTGTGTTGACGCTGGCGGTGGTAACTTTTGGCGTTTGACGAGGCGGCTTTCGCCTTAATATTCACCTCCAGCTTGTTGACCAAGAGAGCGATCTCGGCGCCGACCACCCTAGAGTTGGCAGTGGCTTGCGTGTAAGGCAGGGCGTTGCCGCCTTGCCAGTCGACGATGATGACGTTGCAGTCGCCCACCATGAGAAAGGCTTTGGTCATTTTCTGAAAAAAAAGAATTACGCAGATGTGACCAGCCGCTGAATGTGATCCCAAAAGATGTCGTAAAACTGTACGTGTAAATGTGGTTCTTTTTTTTTTTTTTTACATTGAGGCAGAACAGCGCGAAAAAGAAAAAAAAAAACGGGACAGTGAAGGCAAGCAACAGCTCCGACTATCAAATGACCTTTTTTTTTATTATTGAAACGGTAGAGCTGCATTGGCAGGCGAACACAGAAAAGAAAAAGAAAGCCGGCAAATCAATTTCGATAAATATTAACAGTCTACATGTCAGTAAAACGAATATTTCATGAAATGACAGTCTTGGTCCTGTCTAGCCATTTTATCGCTCTTGACTGCGATTTCATGAAGATTAGCCAGTTCATATGATGCAGTGAAAAGTGGACTTCATAAAATGGCAGTCAAGATCGACAAACTGTCTCGTGTTCTTTAACGTGCACTGACATCGCACAGCACAGCAAGCTCTAGCATTCCGCCTTCATCGAAATGAGACCACCGCGGAAATAGAACTGTTGCTTCATTGCTCAAAGACCGGCGTTATGTATACCGTCACCTAACGAGAGAAAGTGTTCCTGACACCAGTGAGACATGAACAAGTTCGATATCTAAACCAAATGTGCACTGCTTCATTATTAAATATCTACCACATATTTTCCCCCCGTTAGAATGCACCACCCGAAACCTCAGGTACACTGTCAATTTTTATGAAAGGGAACACGCGAGCGCATGGCCTGCGCGCTCCGGCGGCTGCTTGTAGCGCTTTCAAGCGGGGGGTGAGAGCAACCACAGTCTCTTTTCGGGTCATCTAGTGCCGAGCAAAACAATCAGTCACTGGTGATATGGAACCGGCGGCAAGATTGCAACACCCTCCCCCTTCAAGGCGATTACGCAAGAGGCCTGGTTGTTTTGTTTGTCTTCGAACAAAACCAGTTTTGTTTGGATGCGTCTTCGGCGCTGCGCTACTCTAGATTGCCGCTGACGTAGCGGAAATGTCGCTTAGAGGCCGTAGGCCACGCGTAGGCGTGGTACGTAAACTTTTGCAGTTGACTGTACGTACATTCGCGATTATTATGAAAGGGAACACGTGAGCGCGTGGCAGATAGCTTCGTACCGCGCATGTGACGCGGCGCAGCGGTGAAATTTGAAAATAAAAGGAGACAGTGGTGTCGTTCCTTCTACTGCCTACTTTGCCGTCTGGATGTTTGTCTTTATATCACGCTTTCTTCTTTATATCGATTCAAAGCTGCGATGGCGTTATCACCCTATCAGTTACGAAGAAAACGATCTTGTCCGGTCGTCTACCGCAACAACATAAAGTGACGAAAAAAATAAAAAGTAAAACTGCAACAAGGGATGCAGGACATAGAAGGAATGGCACCGATCTCTCCTTTTGTTTTTACATTTCGCCACTGCGCAGCCCCACATGTGTGGTACGAGGCATCCGAAGACCCAAGAGGCCCTCGTGAAACGTGCGAGGACAGCGGCCCGCGCCAATGGGATCCCGGACTAAGGATCCCACTCACCGATCTTCTCGCGAAGAACATCAAATTAATGTTTTATTCTCTCTCTACTTGCCATACGCTCGCGTGCTCCCTTCCACAAGTATGACGGCTGTACGTGCAAGCCTTGCGCTCACCCTCAGCCAAGCTCCGAAGAAGAGTGTGTCCACCCAGCCATGCACCAGGACCTTCGTCGGCCTGCTCGCCTTGAAAGTTGCCGACCTGGCGACTTCTTCCTGCGTCGAGGACCACTTGAGGAGCTCGCCTCGCATGGTGTTCTCCCGGGAGTAGAATATGAAGCGTGTGTCGATGTGTTCCCGCTCCTCTGGGAAGAAGTTGAAAAGGCCGGTAGATCTCGTGGAAGAAGGCTCCGCCCGTCTTGAAACACCCGAGCTCCTTGAAACATTTCTTTTCGGGCTGACCGGGGCCTGAAAGCAACGAAATAGTTTAGGGCCCATGACACGGTCACCCAACAATTTGTGGTTTTCAGCAAAACCTAGAAGTAGAGGGTCTATTATGCCTATGCAGACACGAAAAGTGGACCGTAAAAGAATATTTCGGTGCAAAACAAGCCCTAGAAGTCTCCGGCTGTAAAACCCGCCCACCGCCGGCGACCGCCATTTTGCCATGGCACCTGTGACGTGATGTGCTGGAAGGAGCGGAGCCGTCGTCTTCTACCAAAGTTTTAGCCGCTTCTAATCGTTCAGTTTCAATGCCATACTGGCAAAAGCTAAGATATCTCGATTTCACGCGGAACAATACCGTTCGCCGGAATCTAGACGCTCGCACAGCTAGCGGCTTGTTGCGTCACGGCTCGCGAGTGCGCCACTGTTGCCGGACTCCCAGGCCGCTCGCGTGTTTACAAAAATATTCAATCGTAAACTAAGTGCTGAACCAAATGCGCTAAAATTTCGCCAGCTTATTTGTGAATGCGCAAGGATTAATCCACATAACACAAATTATGATCGAAAATTGGGTGCCATGGCCCCTTTAAAGGGCCCCTAAACAGGCTCTGAAAATACGAGAAACGAGCGAGTTATTCTCTCCCACTGTTTCCAGTCTTTTCGGCATAATTAGTGACGCAATCAGTCTGTTGACGTGGCGTCGTGAGGAGATAAGGTCTCGATTGGTCCATATACTACGGATATCACTTGCGAATTATCTCCTACCCTGCTTTTTCGGGCAGTCGCACACCCGTTCTGCCTCGTCTAGCCCGACTGTGGTGCGCGATCGAGCTGAAATCAAGTCGATTTTTTCGTTTTGTATGTTTCCGATTGCGCAAGCGGACATAACAGCGTGTAGCCGAAAAGTGCGAAATCCTGATACGCTCGACGCTTAGTGCTTACATTGTCCACGTGTTTTATGAAGAAATAAGTGTCGATACATAGCACTGATTGCGTTTGTAGGAAGGGTAGTGAAGGCGAGAAAGAAACCGCTGACACCAGGGGGTGGCACCCCGGGCCCGTGCCGACCGCCCCCCCCCCCCCCCCCCCCGCGACATTTTTTTTTTCGCCCTGCCCTACAACGCACAAAATGACTCTCGGCCAAGTCAAGTCTTCCTACCCTGCCCCCCCCCCCCCCCCCCTTCAGATCAAGGTGGTGCCCCCCCCTCCCCCCCCCCCCCCCGGAAAAAAATTTGTGTCTACGCCCCTGGTTGACACCTTTATGAAATCGCAGTGGGCCCTTTAAGGGAGTGCGAAAGAGAAGCACACAGAATATAGCCGGACCGTGGTCAGCAAGTCGTTACAGAAGAATGCAAACGACTTGTTAAAAGTCAGTTAATGCGTAGCACCTTTGATGGGCGGCTTCTGCGCAGGGCCTCGCGAAATCTCGTCACGTTTCGCCATTTCTCGCGATAACTCGCCAGGTGTTATAAGTTCCGTAATGTCTCGCAATTTCTCGTTTGATCTCGCGAAGTCACGCCAGTCTTTCGTTTCACCGTCAAAAAAAAGAAAAAAAAAGGAAACAAAATAACCAATAAATGTAAGGCTCGAATCGGTGCATTGTAGCCTAAATCGACGGGTGTGCTGGTTGCTGACTCCGTCCGTTTGAATACTATGCAATCAAACGACAACCGTATACATCAATATCTTCATAAAAAACACAACTATAAAAAACAACTTAACGCGATGAGCAGCCCTATCCAATCAAACAAAGCAAGACCACGCGTGCCCGCTTTCCCGGCGCTTTTAGCCTGGTGCGCCCACTTGGTCGGTCTCTCCCTAACTATACCACAACGGGCAGTTAACGCGGCAGCTACAAAAGTATTCCACTATTGTGACCCCCCATGTCCACTGCGGTATCAGTGGTTACGGTATCAGTGGTTACGGTACTCGACTGCTAACCCAAAGGTCGCGGATTCGATCCCGGCCGCTGCGGTCGCATTTAGGTGGAGGTGAAACGGTAGAGGCCAGTGTACTGCGCGATATCAGTGCGCGTTAAAGAACACCAGATGGTCGAAATTTCTAGAGCCCTCCACTACTACGTGTTTCATAATCAGATGGTGGTTTTGGCACGCAAAAACCCAGATATTTTTATTACTGCGGCCCCCCATCCAAACAGCCATTCCGCGACAGATAAATGTCCACAACCAAATTCTTTTTAACTTTAGCCCCCGCGTTTAGGGGCAGCATCGCATCTTCTGCAGACTAGTTTACGAACTACCCACCGTGGTGGTTTAATGGTTATGGTGGTCGACTGCTGACCCGCAGGTCGCGGGATCGAATCCTGACTGTGGCGGCCGCATGTTCGATGAAGGCTAGAATGCTTGTTGTGGCCCGTGTACTTGCATATTTAGGTGCACGTTAAAGAACCCCAGGTGGTCGAAATTTCCGGAGCCCTCCACTACGGACGTCTCTCATAATTATATCGTGGTTTTGGGACGTTAAACCCCAACAATTAAATTAATTAGCTTAAGGACGAGTTTTGGTGCCGCCTTATTGGGGCTCCTTGACCTTGCTGTTTTGTATCATTGACAACTAGACGAACGGTGCTACGGTGGACGCATAGGCATGAAAACGGTTGCGTTGGTGCATTGGACGTTTCGTGACCTTATCGATGCAAATCGCGATACACAAAATTAAGAAAACAATCGTTTAATAACAGCCCGTGGTGGCGGTGCCTACGTGCTCGCGTAAAGTCGTCTCTATTAATGACACAAGTCATCCCTTGTCGGCGCTGCTAGCGCCGAGGCTGCAGGTTCGGTTACGTCATAGCTGATGGCCATAGGCGTGCGCAGGGTTCCCTTTCAGGGGGGCGGCGAAGGTTCGTCGCAGCGCCCCCCCCCTCCCTATTTAGTCAATGTATGGGGCTGCTTTGCGTCCTTCCCATCTTGTACTCCCCCCCCCCCCTTCCCCCCTAGTGCGCACTCCTATGCTGATGGCGAAGGAGCACTATCAGCAAGCACACGATAACGACAGGCCGCACGCTATCATAGCCGTTCGAGCCACGCGCCCTGTAGCCGCCGGTCAAAAATGGCGGCCTTCTAGAAGCATTGAATATTCGTATCTAGAGGGTGTTCCAACTATCTTGCACGTAGTATATTACGAAAACAAACATGTGTTTAACGCCTGTCCAATTGGCCCAGTGATATTCCGAACCGCATGTAGCATGTCACGATATTTTTTCCTATCCACCAAGCTGGGTAATTAACAAATATTGCTAATTAACTTCTTAATTAGTAACTCTAGCGAAAAATCTTCAACTTAGAAGTTGCTGCACTTGTTTTGAAATGTCTCAATATTTCATTTATTCTAATATACCTTCGAATTCACCACAAGCTAGGTAATTAACCAAGATTGCTTAATTAATCTTTAGTGTAATAACTCTGACAAAAATATTCAATTGCAAGGTTGTAACGCTTGTTCAGCAAAGTCAGATTATCTCATCTATGCGAGGATCACTGTCCTATTTAATTTTTTGCCACCTTTTCTTTCAAGCGCGCGAAATCAAAGAATATACTTGGCACACGCTAGCTGAAAGACCCTGTACAAGCAATACTTACTGGACTTGTTGACGGCCGTCGCTGTCGCAGTCCAAATCAGCAGCGTTATGAAGGTTTCGAAGGTATTCCTCATGGTGCGAGAAGGCAGAGTGATCCACTACTCTCAGAACAGCTCGAAGTACAGGTGAACTTCCCACATCCGTCACACTTAGGTTGTTTTGTAACGCGATAAAGTATTCACACTGACCTTATCGTGATCATTGTATCGACTAATCATGAATACTGCCGCGCAATATTTTTTCTTTGTATTTTTTTAAGTTGCCTTAGTATGTGTGTCTAGAAAAAAGCGAGCAGAAAATAATAAAAAAGAAAAAAATATATTGCGTGTAGATAGGCGTCCAGTTGGCGAGTTAACTTTTGCAGCATCGGTTGTCAGGGAGCTTGTCCATCGTTTGTAAAGGTGTTCCGCAAAACAATCAAACATAGGATAGGCTGGCTTGGAGCACATGTAGGGGCTAAAAACGGCCATACGGCAGCTTTCACAGCGTGCATTGTATTGCTTGCTTCGCGTGCATTGTATTGCTTGCTTCGCGTGCATTTAGCTCGTTCTTCCCTCTTTCTTGTTTTTTTTCTTTAGCATAAACATATTTCGCTTTAAAATTCATTGCTTCGATGCATCGTTTCCCAGCTATTTGACAAAACAGCTTCGGCGTTCGTGCTGTATAGGTGACGTACGTTCCACTTACACTGAGCATCTGGACAACGTCAGCATCAGTTTAAGAATAAAAGTTCGAGACGCGTGATGAAAATGCAGAGCTACTCGAGATGTCGGGAAGAAAATTGTGAGGTCTTTACTTAGCAGCTCGTGTGAAGCAGGCCGTCGCACGTTTTGTTTTCTTTTACGCCTGTATTGCGGTGAAATATTCTCTTTTAAGGCGAAAGCCCTAAATGCCTCATCAAACTCGAAAATTGACCGTCGGCGCCAGCGCGCCGTGGCGCCGGGCACAGCTCGAGGAATGAAAAACATCATCATCACGTGATGACGTCAACATGACGTCACAGATCGAAAAATTCTGACGTCATCATGAAGTCACAAATTCTAACGTGACGTCACATGACGTAACGTCCCACCATGCCGTCATCACATGACACTGTCACTTGGTCAAAGCTGGGCCGATCACGGAGGCGATGCAAAACCAGGTGAGGTGCCTCCGATCACGGAGGCAATGCAAAACCAGGTGAAGTGCCTCCGATCCTGGAGGCAGTGCAAAAGCAGGCTAAGTGCACAAACTTTCCGGAGTGTGGCGGTGCAGTATCAATACATCGGCTCAGAAGAAAAAGAAAATGGCTTTGCCTTCGAGTCGTCTTAAGTGAATCCACAAAAGACCCAGTGAGTTTTTGGTCGTGCGCATGTCTGAGCGTCCGCCTTTACTCGAACCTTGCTTTCACGGCCTTACGTATTTAATCGTGACTTCGAAGACGAGCGCGCACCGTCAGATATAGGAGGCCACGATACAAACATCGGATTTCCAGAAAGAAACCTCTAGGGAATTAGCAGTCTCGTGCAGCTGCCTACTAGTGGACCACAGTTTTGTGAATCAATAAGTAGAAGCGTCATGGGAATTGATTACTCATACAATGACGCCCAATAAGCTCGGAAATGGGAGGGAGGTTGTATGTGCAAGCAGGCGTACTTGCATGTTCATGGAGGCATATAAAATAAACTGTTGTTGTGATATCAGAATTTCAAGTTTTGGTATGCCAGGTGCACTGAAGCAGTCTGCGATACGTCTAAAATAAGATTAGCCGGTCATTGAGGATATTAAGTTGTATAGGGGTGCAAGCAAGCGCCTGCCCCCCCCCCCCCCCCCCACACACACACACACACATTTTTCTGGCATCAGTCGCATTTTCGACCGTAATTAAGTGCGGATTTGCGTAAATGTTACTATATTAGCGACGTGATGTGCTCTGGAATGACACGTTACTCCACTAAATGCTGTTCTTCGTAAGCGATTAGGCGTTTTAAAGCTCGTCCAAGTGAACAGCCACGCACAAATGAAAAATGAGTTTTTTCAGTCCACTTTGTATATTCAGTTGGGCATAGGCGTCCGCAGGGTTCCCCTTTCAGGGGGGGGGGGAGGGGGGGGGAGGCTAGTCGCAGCGCCTCCTTCCCTAAAGTTAATGTATGGGGAAGCTTTGCGCCCCCCCTCCCTTCTTAGGCGACTAGGCGGGGGGGGGGGGGGGGGGGGCGCACCCCTGCCCTCCTCGTGCGCACGCCTATGCAGTTGGGGTAGTTAACAAAAACGCAATAAAGCTGTTATGATTATACCCTTAATGATATAATACCGGGCTCAAGGCAACTGCTCCCAGTTTAGCTAGTGAACTTTCTGGTTTTATTGAAAGTGTAATGAATTTGTTTCCAATTGGGTAAAGTTTTGCTATCCAGAAATACTACATCGAACTCAGAGATGGCAGCAAATCCATAGGTACTTTCGAAATTGCGCGTGGCGTGATAATAATAATAATTTGGGGGGTTTTACGTGCCAAAGGCACGATATGATAATGAGACCCGCCGTAGTGGAGGGCTTTACACAACTTTTAACACCTGCGGTTCTTTAACGTGCACCAAAATCTGAGTACACGGGCCTTTAGCATTTCGCCTCCATCAAAGTGCAGTCCGGCACGGAACCCGCGACTTTCGGGTCAGCAGCCGAGCACCGCAACCATTGCACCACCGCGGCATCTGCCGTGCGGCGTAAGAAAGCCGAACCTCAAAAAATTGTTCGTACATCGTTCACTAGATGGCAAGAGCTGTCCGGGTGCTCTGAGCACCCGGACGCTCTTGCCATCTAGTGAAGATGTACGAACAATTTTTTGACGTTCGGCTTTTTCACGTTTTCCGACAGCACGCAACATCTTGTTGCAGATTCGTATTTTCCGCGCTCTGAGAGCATCGTGCTCTTTTAGAGCGCGAAAAATACGAATTTGCAACAAGATGTTGCGTGCTGCCTGACGGCGTAAGAAAGCCGAACCTCAAAAAAATTGTTCGTACATCTTTCACTAGATGGCAAGAGCTGTCCGGGTGCTCTCAGAGCGCGGAAAATACGAATTTGCAACAAGATGTTGCGTGCTGTCGATTGGAGTGGACGGAGGCAGGAATGTCGTTAAAAAATGTCAACGTTACACTATCGAATGATCTACTCGGCCTCTTTCGTGGAGTGAACGCCTATTGAAACGACTAATGCATTGTGTTTCTTGTCGTGCCACTTGTTGATGATTTTGATATTTTGGATTTCTTTTGTTATTGTTGTTGACATTTGGTGTTGCTTGAGTGTTCTTTATATTACCAATTGTTATTTGATATATTCCCTCCCTGTAATGACACACACATGTGGGTCAACAGTATGTTCAAGTAAATAAATAAATAAATAAATAAATAAATAAATAAGCAAATAAATAAACATTTAAACTTTCTTTTGGTTAGAAAAATATCCTACATTGTATTAGAGGAGCGCAGGTAAAAAAAAAACAGAAATATTAGTGGAAAAGCACTATATATTTTGCCATGCATGTCGCTTTTATTTACTATTTAGGCCGTTAATGAGCACCGTCCCCGTGGTTGAAGAAAAAAAATTAAGTGTATTTTCTTCATTCCTTTACTCACAAGACATCATGGCTGACTTGTTCTTCTTTGTAGTGCTTGACTTGCATATTCTGGAACAACTAGCGACAACTATCCCACCACCTTATTTACAGCCTTGTATACATGCATGTCCATTGTAACACAATTTACTTATCGATTGTTCAGTTCTTGTAATATGCCTTTTCTTGTGTAGAAAATTTTTGTTTACCAGTTCGTTTACCTATTATGTTCGCCGTTTAAATAGTTATGACACAACCTTCTATTATTGATCCCTTCTCCAATGTAACTTCTACCTCGGCAGGCTTCTGGTGGCACTTTTGAAATAAATATAAGTGTATCCTAGCACTAGAAGGTCCGCCCTCAGTTCTTGGAAGTCTGGTAAAGTTTTCAACATCATCATCATCTTCTTCAACACAGAACGAATCTTTTGATGACTGACTCTATCACCTTGTGTATACCTAAGTGTGAATCACAGACATACATTTTGAAGCAGTCTATAACGTTCTTTTAATTAATCTCGTCAACAGCAGCGATAAGACTTAACACTGTACATAATTTCTTGCAGTATCACTGAAGCAGTAGTGTGCCGCGCAGTGCGACTGAAAAAAGTAACGGACGAAATCGCGTCTACAAAATGTCCCTTCTCTTAGCAAGGACACGTTGCCGGGCTAGTTTGATGCCATTTATTAGAAGGATCAGCGCAACACGGCAGGAACCGAGCGGGAATAGACAAACACAGCGCTAACTTTCAGCTAAAATATTTATTTTGCGATCCCACGTGTTATTCATACATAGACAGCGAACCGAGAACAAAACCAAGTAAGCAACAAACAAAGATGGTTGCTACATTTGTTTCTTGTTTACTTGGCTGTGTAATCAGTCCGCTTCCTTTGTATAAATAGTACGAGTGCTCGCCAAATAAAGCTTTTAGTTTAAACTTAGCGCTGTGTTTGTGTGTTCTCTCTCGGTACCTGACGTGTTGCGCTGCTCCGTGCATTGAGCCCTTTTCTTTGTCCTGCTTCGCTAAGCCTGTTACGTGTCCCAGCTCGGCAATTTCGTCCCTAATGTTGCTCTTGGCACGTTCTTCGTATACTCTCCGGAAGGGCTCTGTTGAGAAGATGTTGGGAATCTGCAGGAAAGACCGAAGAACCTGCGAAATAGCGACGTGAAAAAGACAGTGTCATGTAAAATCGTGTCGCATCTGTCATGCATGTCATGATTGTCATCTTACGGCCTGTCATTTATCTTCGTGATCAGTGGCGTAGGGGGGGGTTCAAACCCCCCCGAAATTTTTCAGTTTTGCTTGCGCATATATGCACGCACACATACAAACGCACGCACGAACATACATAAAGTATGGTTGAACCCCCCCCCCCCCCCCGAAAAAAATTTCTGGCTACGCTACTGTTCGTGATACACTGTTGTCATACCATATACTAATTTTGGTTTATCTAGTTATTGAGAGGTGCGTGAGAGGGCCAAGACCATGTCATGTAGATCATGACTGTTATCTCACGACCTGTCATTTATTATCGTCATACACGACCTGTCACGCCGTACCAACTTTGGTTATGTCTTGTTATCGAGGTGTTCTGAGAGGACCAAGACGGTGCCATGTAAATCATGAAGTACATATGACATGTACATCAGGATTGTCGCATTACGACCTGTCTTTTATGTTCGACACACACTTATGTCATAACCAATGTTGGTATATATCCGGTTAATGAAACGGCCACCATAGCACAAAGTCGTAGGCAGATAGAT